>APFE030279300.1:0-24610 GCA_000404065.3 Pinus taeda
AAAGCCATCGTGGGTTAAAACTTCAACATATCATCACCCACATCACCCCGCAAGACAACCGTCAAGATGGCAACCAAAGAGTCACATGATAGATACAAAGGAGAGACGATCCACCTGCTACACCTCAACACAGAAGAGCTGCCATGGTCAACTTCCATCTCAAGCGAGCGAGGCACCAACGCGATCGGGGGTTCACCTTTCTCTTGGATGGCTAGATGCACGTGCTTGGTATTAGTGGACTACTCTTTTGAGTAGATCTTATTATTTGTGTTCTTCTCATGTTTCGGGGACGAAACATGCCAAGGGGGGTGGAATGTTATGTACCTAGGGGGGGTAATATGGGGTACCGAGGGAGGTACCCAAGGTAATAATATAATATTGGGATGGGCCATAGTAATAAATAAGGTGGTTAACCCATGTCATGTAAGGGACCACAAGTAGTTAATAATAATGTAAGGGGCCCATGGTATTAGTTGATGGTATGAGGAAACCATGGTAATGATGCATGGTATTGTATGTATGAGGCCTATATAGAGGCTAGAGACTCCACATGGAGGATATGAAGAGAAGTATTCTTGTATGAACAGGCATATGGCTTGTGGAGTATTCTCCTTCCTTAAGGAGTGAATGTATGGTGTTGCCCTACCTTAAGGGTTTGATAATAAAGAAGCATTTCTATCTATTTCTATCTGGTTATTCTTGGGTTATTTCTATTATCATAATATTTCTGGTTTAGATCTACAACAAGTGGTATCAGAGCTACAACATAATATTTTAGATCTTGTTATTCTTGGGTTTATTTCTGTTATCATAATATTCTGGGTTAAAGCTACAACAAGTGGTATCAGAGCACTTTCTTGGGCACAAAAGTGGAGATTTTTTTTCGGGGCAGCGAATTTGCGGTGCAGATCTAGACGTCCTGGTGCATGATCTGCAAGATTTGATTGCATATCTGGAATCTTTGTGAAAAAACACATGATTTCAAAAAAAAAATCAGGCGAATCGGAGTCCGGATGAGGGAGATATCGCTGATTTCAAATCAGCACTTTTTTCAGAAATTTTGGGTGACGGCGAGAGAGTAGCAGCGCAGATCTGGAATTCTAGTGCCTGGATCAGGATTTCTATCACATGGGCAGATGCAGAATGGTTGCTACATTTCCAAAAACAGGTTATAATAGATATTCTGAACAATATTGATGAAACTGTGACATTCTCAAATTTTAGCCAAGTAAGTGGATTTTTTTCATGGCTTCTAGCAAGCAAATTTTTACAGGAAAAGATGATCGTCCAACTATTGAAGAATTCATAAAGGAAATAAAGGGTATGTTTGGGATAGATTGGAGGGATAAAATGTGGTTATTTTTAATAGATGAGGCTTCCACATGGTGGTGGAAATCACTTGACCGCAAGCAGTTGACCAAACTTTCAGATGCAGAATTTGAAAAAGTCCTTTTGGACAAATGGTCTAAGGCTAGAAAAAAGGAGAATGAAACACATAAGGGGCTATTTCCTACTGGTATATCCTTACTGCAGGTTCAGGGATTGATTCAGAAAGAGAATATCATTGTTTCTATCAATCCTAATGGTAAACATAATTTTATCAATATTAAATTGGCAAAAAAATTGCAAGTCCCAGCAAAACATATTGAAAATACACAGGTTCATGATAAGGATGTTCAAATTTATAAGGATTTTAAACTTTCTATGGATAATTATGTGTTTCATGGTGATTTTTATGCTTCAGATATGGATAACATAGATGTTGTTTTGGGATACCCTTGGATGGAATTGGTAGGTACTATCAATGTTAATGTCCAGAAGAAATTCCTGAAGCTCTGGTATAAAAAGAAGAAAATTACATTACAGGATATTTCCACTAATAAACAGATAGAGTCCAAGGAGGTTGAAGCAGAAGATGTTCCAGGGTTTGACATATCAGATGATGACCAGTTGATGGTCGACAATCAGACACAAACAGAGGCTGAAGCAGAAAAGGTTACATGTGCTAATACATCAGAGGAGGACTCAGTGGTTGAAGTCATATTGGAAAAGAAGACACCACAACAGGCACCTCAACAGGGTGAATTAAAGAAGATGACACTGTGGGTTAAAACTTCAACATATCATCACCCACATCACCCCGCAAGACAACCATCAAGATGGCAACCAGTTAGTCACAAGGACAACAACCCTCACAATATAGATAAGGAGAAGCGAAGAGCCACCTACTACACATCAACACAAAAGAGCTACCACGATCAACTTCCATCTCAAGCGAGCAAGGCACCAGCGAGATCGAGGGTTCACCTTTCTCTTGGATGGCTAGATGCACATGCATGGTATCAGTGGACTACTCTTTTGAGTCGATCTTATTATTTGTGTTCTTCTCATGTTTCGGGGACGAAACATGCTAAGGGGGGTGGAATGTTATGTACCTAGGGGGGGTAATATGGGGTACCGAGGGAGGTACCCAAGGTAATAGTGTAATAATGGGATGGGCCATAGTAATAAATAAGGTGGTTAACCCATGTCATGTAAGGGACCACAAGTAGTTAATAATAATGTAATGAGCCCATGGTATTAGTTGATGGTATGAGTAAACCATGGTAATGATGCATGGTATTGTATGTATGAGACCTATACAGAGGCTAAAGACTCCACATGGAGAGATATGGAGAGAAATAGTCTTGTATGAACAAACATATGGCTTGTGGAGTATTCTCCTTCCTTAAGGAGTGAATGTATGGTGTTGCCCTACCATAAGGGTTTGATAATAAAGAAGCATTTCTATCTATTTCTATCTTGTTATTCTTGGGTTATTTCTATTATCATATTATTTCTCGGTTAGATCTACAACAAGTGGTATCAGAGCTACAACACAGATACCCCTATCCTCTTGATCTTTCTTGAATAAATATTCATGTAATTAGTTAGGGACATGTAACTGTCAATCCTAACGAGTTAACATGTAAAAAAAAAATATTTACATATAACTGTTATTTCATTCTTGCATAACTTAATTTAGAAAAATCTCTTTTTTTTTATAAAATAATAATAATCATTTTGTTGAATTCTGTAGTAATTAAATAATTACATTTTCTGGGGATATCACATCTCTCCCCCTAAGATAAAACATCATCCCGATGTTTCTCTTCTGAAAACATATTTGGAAATACCTCTTTCATGACCTGCACATCTTCCCAGGTAGCCTCCTCTAGCCCATAGTGCTGCCAAAGCACTTTAACTTGGGTGATAACTCATTTCTACAATGTTACTTCTCTCTGATCGAGTATACCGAAGGGTTAGACCAAGAACTCACCTTCCACTTCAAACTATAACGAAGAAGAAAAAAATTAGTCAATCTTCTTTATTATTAATCATCTCGTTATAAGATGTCTTATCTTTAATTAATCCTTCTAAATTATATGGATGTCCTACCAATTGATTATATGTTTAGGATCATATATGTATCTCTTAATTACAGAAACGTAAAAAACATTATGCACATGAATATGGTTGGGTAGAGCAAGCTGGTAGGCCATTGGCGTGATTTGAGCCAAAATTTGAAAGGGACCACAAAATCAGGGTGCCAATTTAGCACAGGCGGCCAATTGCAATGAACTCTTCTTGGCCCATACCCATACATACATGTGACATCCCACTTGAAATTCTTGAAAACATCTCTTCCTATCAGAAAAATTCTTTTGTCGGTCCTAAGCAACTTTTAGGTTGGAAAGTACCTTCTTAACCATATCCTCCATTTCTTTTAACATGTTTGGTCCTAGCATTAATTTCTCTTCTGGACCACCCCAACTCAAGGGTGTCCTACACTTACATCCATATAATAATTCAAATGGACTCATATATAATCATGTGTGGTAGCCGTTATTATACAATACACAAACTCCACCAAATGCAAGTAGTCCTCCCATTTGGATGGCTGCTGCATTACGTAAGTCCGCAACATATCTTCTACCACTTGATTTATGCGCTTAGTCTATCCATTCGTTTGAGGATGGTAAGTAGTGTTGAAGTACAATTGTGTGCCCAACCCTACAAATAAAGCTTTCCAGAAAGTTGAGGTGAATTTGACATCTCGGTCAGAAATTATCATTTTGGGCATCCCATGCAATCGAAAAATGTCTTTCATAAATAGGTTAGTAATTTGCATGGCCTTGAAGGTTGACTGTATCGGTATGAAATGAGCATATTTTCTTAATTTTTCAACTGGTACCATTATGGAGTCGTTTTGCCTTTTTGACTTGGGCATTCCGTTATAAAATCGATGGAAATTGTTTCCGATTTCCATTCTAGAATAGGAAATGGGTGGAGTAATCCCGCTGGATGAAGGTGCTCCACTTTTAATTGTTGGCATTCTAGACAATGGGCTAAATACTCTGCCATCTCCTTCTTCATACGATGCTATAAAAATTCCTTCCTAAGTACAGTAATGATGCAAGGTCTACCCTGCTATACCCAGAATCCTCCATCTCATGCATATACAAATTCAAACAATTGCCTAATTAAACTTCAACACACAGGCAAATTCAACAACTTAAACTCGTGGAAGCTCTTCAAATATCTTATTCACAAATTTCTATGTTTCAGAAAAAAACCACGCTTAAAATCTTTTTTTCATGCAATCAACCCCAAATCTTCATTTCAATCCAAATTTAGAAACTTCATGCGGAAGCTTTCTCTTTTTAGCTTCAATCTATTGCTAAACCCCATTCTAATAACATTCACATATGGCTGGATTCAATCAAAAGAATCCACTCATGTTTTAAAGTCTCGACCTGGCAATCCATACTACTACAATCCAAGTAATATATGCTTCTTCTATTAAATTTTCATAGGACGTTTGAACAAATCTTTGAATTGGTTTAAGTTCCGTCTCAAATACACATGTGTCCCTTAAAACTTTGGTAATTGGTTAGCAAGCCAACGCCCTTACACATTCATTTTCAAATTCTTCTATGGCAATTACAAAAACTTCGATTTATATTCAAAAGCCAATTACTAACAACAACATACCTCCCAGGAATTCAACAGTGCTTTCTAATTCAATAGCGCTTTCTCTTTTACCCAATTTCCACAGCGTTTTCTCTGCATTCGATTTTAAATGTCTACGTGTCGATTGTCCCATCTTTCTAAGCCAGAAATTGGCGCTTTAATGAGAATTAAGCTGCTGTGAGATGTAAGTCGATCTCCATCTTCCAGAAAACATGCCTTCAATTTAATTTCACCCTGTATATCACACAATTCCACCTCGATTTCTTTAACACCTTATTGCCATATTGCAATTCTTCAGTGCTTATGATTTTACCAAACAATTCCCACTGATAAAGTGCTCATTGCATAGCGACCCAACAACACATAGTTACCACTTCGTCGCACCTCTTTGACAAACCCAACAATCTTGGGCTTTGATACCAAAACTTGATACAGGTAAATTACGCCTAACCATAGGTCTGCAAATTAATAATTATCACACATATAATTCTAAAATTCCAGACAATACATATGCAGAAAAATAACTGAAATAATTAATTAAGAAATAAAATATTTACAAGAGAAATCATGGCCTATTCATGGCTTCTCATTCTTCATACTCACTCTCACCCCTCTCTGATCTTCAATGCCTTTGAGGCTTGATAATTTATAAAACTTAGAATGATCTAATCTAAGTTCAATCCCTTCAACTTCTCAACAAAATCCTAAAATCACTCAAATAATAGCTCTAAAGCTCTACATGCAATGCATACATATGACAAAAAGCCTCTTGAGGCTTTATTCCATCTTTTCCCTATTTTAAAATAGAGAAGCCTCCTTATCACTTAATGATCCACATCCATTCCTTTTATGCCTAAAATCTCTCCCTAGTTCCTACGTTCTCGTTTATTTATTTTGAGAATATCTAATTAAATCACACTTAAAAGCCTAAATATTAAACTGACTTGGAACTTAGGAAACTAATTCCAAAAATGCATGACCCCCTATATCTACTATTTACAATGATTTTCCTTGGGTTGAATGCTCCTGCATCAGACTCCCAAGGTAGAAAATATTCATGATCTCCTGATCATGTGTCTTCTGGTCTTGGTTTTCCCGGATCCCACACTTTGTTCTGCAATTTATCATGTGCTATTGCTCGCTGCCTTTCTCCAGGTTTCCACACTTTATGTTGCATCGCTCTACTGGTTGTGCTCTCGCAATCTTCTGTTGTCTTCCTTTTGTTGCTTCTCCTTTGTTTCACTGCTGCTGGTCTCTTCCAGGATTCTTTCATCATCATCTGCATCATTAGTTCAATTTCTTTGTCTAACAAATTTTCTCCAGCATCTTCAATAAGACCTATACTCACAAAACAATTGTTAGAATAAAAAATATAACGCTTCAGTGCCCCCATAGATATTGTTGTTGTCAGTGTTGTCTTAGCTGTCACCATAAATGTCACCCCATATGTTGCTCTAGCTGTCACTATGGATGTTGCGGCCTCCCAAACTTCCTGTCTCTCTGCAACATTTTTTTTCTCATCATCTGTAATTTCATCAACATGCTGCAAATTAACTCCAGCATAATCTCCATCTTCTCTTTCAACCATCTTCAATAATTGTCCATTATCATCTTGATTGATTCTGGCAATCCAATCAAGTTTTGCAAATACTGTAGCTTAATCTTGTACTATTGTATCAGCTTCAAAATTTTCTTCAGGATTCAACAAATCTTCACTGGCTTTCTCCTTTGCTTTCCCTGGCCACACTTCAGCATGCTGCTCTGAGTTCCTTCCCAACTCCTTTATCAGCACATCAGTATGTTGATTTGCATTCACCATGAGACTATCAGCTAGTCCCGCCTTCCTACCATATATCTCCAAGATGTCGTTCTGCTCTCGTTCATTGTATCGAACTCTTTCATCTGCTGCAACCTTTCTATCATACTCTGAATTCTCCAACAAGTATTCCAACAATGCAATTTCTCTATAGCATTGTTGAAGCATATCATCATCACCTGCATTCATACATAAACTTTCAGTTTGCACAAAATGTTCAACAGTATCAGCTGTTACTTCCCTTATCTGTGCTTCAGACTGATTCTCTTCTTCAACATCCACAAGAACTTCCTCTTATGCTGTAACAGTTTCACAAGATTCCACATCCTCCTCAGTAAAACCTGTAATCACATCACAATTGTTAGCTACAAAAATACATGGTTTTACATTATCCAGCTGATTTGGATTTACCCAATAACTCAAGAAATCATCAATGATCTTCTCTTCTGTTTCACCAATGGAAACCTCCTCTGCACCTGCAAACATACACAACTCATCAATTTTAAAACCACAAGACTTTTTAGTCTTGACTGCTTCCTCCAACATTTTCCTTTGAACATATCTGCGTGTGGAATCTTCAAATTCCCTCTCTGGCTCAAGAACTCTAAGTCCCTTTTTCAACAAGGCAATCACAATTTGCCTCAACCTCCTCTGCAATTGTCACCAAATCACTCTCTTTCCCTTCAGTGGAAAGATCCATTTTCCTTTCTGATTTCCTGCTCTTGTAGCCATTCTTCTAATACCTGCAACTGTACCTTTATTACCGCGATCTTTCCTTCTCGAACTTTTGCAGTCATCTCATCTCTGTGGCATTTCTATGAACTTCTTCTTTCTCTAGAAAAACTCCCTCTGCCTCTTGCATCACCTCTTGTGGGTGCATGCTGGGTTGAGCTATTGCTAACTCCTTCTTTAGGTGTTATAGATCTTCCACTACCACACTGACTTCCTTTTCCTCTGAAAGTCCCTCTCCCTGTGGCAGACTGCTTCCTCACGAGTTTCTCACTCACCATGAGTTGTACTAGCCTCAGCAACAGCAATCTCTCTTGTGACCACTTACCTCACCAAGCTCTCCTCACTCAGTCTTTTGGTAAGTACTGGTTCACTGCCTCTGGAACCTTTTGAGCACTCTCTCTACTCTCTTCAGGCTATCTCTTCAACTCACCTTCTTCTTCAGGACACTGCAATTGTCCTCCTTATTTAGCATTTAACTGAATGTCAGGTTCACTTCCATCATCTTCTCTGCAACCATAAACTTCAATCATAAATTTCAACTCAAAAAATCATCTCAACTTTAAGATCCTGCATGATCATGTCCTCCATTTACTTCTGCCATCCTGTTCACTGCAATTATGTAGCTTGAATATTAGATTTAAACATATTCAAATAAAACACTTCAGTTCTCAACAAAACTTTCCTGTCCTCATTCAGAAAACAAACAAATATCTTCAACAGAGCATTCTGGCTCTGATACCACCTGATTCAAGGTCTACCCTGCTATACCCAGAATCTTCCATCTCATGCATATACAAATTCAAACAATTGCCCAATTAAACTTCAACACACAGGAAAATTCAACAACTTAAACTCGTGGAAGCTCTTCAAATATCTTATTCACAAATTTCTATGTTTCAGAAAAAAAAAAACCACACTTCAAATCTTTTTTTCATGCAATCAACCCAAAATCTTCATTTCAATCCAAATTTAGAAACTTCATGCAGAAGCTTGCTCTTTTTAGCTTCAATCTATTGTTAAACCCCATTCTAATAACATTCGCATATGGCTGGATTCAATCAAAAGAATTCACTAATGTTTTAAAGTCTCGACCTGGCAATCCATACTACTGCAATCCAAGTAATATATGCTTCTCCTATTAAATGTTCATAGGACATTTGAAGAAACCTTTGAATTGGTTTAAGTTCCGGCTCAAATACACATGTGTCCCTTAAAACTTTGGTAATATGTTAGCAAACCAATGCCCTTACACATTCATTTTCCATTTCTGCTATGGCAATTACAAAAACTAAGATTATATTCAAAATCCAATTACTAACAACAACATACCTCCCATGAATTCAACAACACTTTCTAATTCAACAACGCTTTCTCTTCTACACAACTTCCACAATGTTTTCTCTGCATTCGATTTTAAATGTCTACGTGTCGATTGTCCCATTTTTCTAAGCCAGAACTTGGCGCTTTAATGAGAATTAAGCTGCTGTGAGATGTAACTCGATCTCCATCTTCCGTAAAACATGCCTTCAATTTAATTTCACGCTGTATATCACACAATTCTACCTCGCTTTCTTTAACGCCTTCTTGCCAGATTGAAATTCTTCAGTGCTTACGATTTTACCAAACAATTCCCACTGATAAGGTGCTCATTACATAGCGACCCAACAACACCTAGTTACCACTTCATCACACCTCTTTGACAAACCCAACAACCTTGGGCTTTGATATCGAAACTTGGTACAGGTTAATTACATCTAACCATAGGTCTGCAAATTAATAATTATCACACACATATAATTCTGAAATTCCAGACAATATATATGCACAAAAATCACTGAAATAATTAATTAAGAAATAAAATATTTACAAGAGAAATCATGGCCTATTCATGGCTTCTCATTCTTCATACTCACTCTCACCCCTCTCTGATCTTCAATGCCTTTGAGGCTTGATAATTTATAAAACTTAGAATGATCTAATCTAAGTTCAATCCCTTCAACTTCTCAACAAAATCCTAAAATCACTCAAATAAAAGCTCTAAAGCTGTACATGCAATGCATACATATGACAAAAAGCCTCTTGAGGCTTTATTCCATATTTTCCCTATTTTAAAATAGAGAAGCCTCCTTATCACTTAATGATCCACATCCATTCCTTTTATGCCTAAAAGCTCTCCCTAGTTCCTATGTTCTCATTTATTTATTTTGAGAATATCTAATTAAATCACACTTAAAATCCTAAATATTAAACTGACTTGGAACTTATGGAACTAATTCCAAAAATGCATGACCCCCTATATCTACTATTTACAATGATTTTCCTTGGGTTGAATGCTCCTGCATCAAGTAATTAACTTCTGGTAACCGAGATGGCTTGCATACAGGCTCTTATGATATTTGTCTAAGATTAATTTTTTAAGATTTTTCTAAGTAGGCACATATACTCTTTTTCTATAAATCAGTAAATTCACTGAATTTACCTCATATCCCTGTTGCTGCCATAAATATTTATATTTTGAATCTTGTGTTGCTACCTCTTTAATTTGCCCATAAAAGGTAGTTTGTGATTCACTGAAAGTGATCTCATATAAATAGTTTACCTTTTGACTTAAGGCATTCACGACTCAGTTCTCATTTCCTTTCAAGTGCTTGATTTCAAAATCAAATTCACTTAGGAATTTCATCCAACAAGCTTGTCTAGAATTCAAGGTGGGTTGTTTGAAATAATTAGTCAAACTATGATGATCAGTCATTAGAAAAAATTTCTTACCCATTAAGTTACAATGTCGCCACATCTTTAAAGTGTGAATGACTAATGGCGGTTCTAAATCATACGCTGAATATTTTTTCTCATACTCCTTAAGCTTTCTAGCCTCATAGGAAACCACCTTGCCTTCCTACATTAATACCCCAACTACAAATTCCTTGCTGACATCCGTACAAACCACATAATTATTGTTTGGATAAATGATGCTCAAAATGGGTGTGGTGGTAAGTAAATGTTTGAGCTACTAAAAACTTTTTTGATAGTCCGTGGTCCACCTAAAAGTTTTCCCTTTCTTTTGCAAGGAAGTGATGGGGTATGCCACCCTAGAAAAACCTTCGACAAAGCGCCTATAATATCCATCTAGACCCATGAATGATCTTATATCAGCCACGTCCTTTGGTACTAGCCATTCCATGATGGTTTTTATCTTTTCTAGGTCCACAACAGTCCCATCCTTAGTAATGAAATGTCCTAAGTACTAAATTTGTTCTTTGAAGAAGTCACATTTACTCTACTTAGCATACAATTGATGTTCTCTTAAAACATGCAGAACGATTTGGAGGTGCTCCTTATGTTCTTCTATGTCCCGAACGTATATTAATATGTCATCGATAAAAATTAACACAAATTTATCCAAATACTGATGAAATATACTATTCATGAGGCACATGAAGGCTGTAGGAGCATTAGTGATCCCAAAGGGTAGCACAACGAACTCATAATGTTTGTAACAAGTTCTGAAGGCTTTTTTTGCTATATCCTCTTCCTTTATCCTAATTTGATGATAACCAAAATGGATGTCTATCTTTGAGAACATAGTCACTCCCTTCACCTGGTCAAATAACTCATCTATATGAGGTAGGGGGTAATTATTTTTGATAGTTAGTTTATTTAACTGATGGTAATCCATGCACATCCGCAAGGTTCCGTCCTTCTTTTTAACAAAGAGCACCGAAGCTCCCCAAGGTGATATACTTGGAAAAATATATTTTTTATGAAGTAGCTCTTGTAGCTACATTTTCAATTATGTTAACTCCGGTATGCTCATTCAGTAAGGGGCTCAGGAGACCTGGGAAACTCCTAGAATCAACTCAATGGTGAAATCTACATCTCTTTTTGGAGGGAATCCCGGAATTTCTTCAGGAAATACATCTTGAAAGTTATGTACCACCGACATATTTTCTAAAGAGATAGATTTATCCTTTGCATTGGTATATGATACTTGTATTGCATAAATTTGGCATCCTTTTCTAATACACTTAGCCAATTGAGAGGCTATCACGGGTCTTAGTTTCATAGGTCTTAGTATGCCTTCAATTTCCTGCCTCTCTCCTTCCTCTTCCATGTAGTTAATAGTTTTTGTTTTACACTTAATGAGGGACCAATGTTTTTCCAACCAATCCATACCTATAAGGATTTCATAAGATCCCAGAGGTAACACGTTCATGTCTGCCATAATAGATTGACCTGCTAACTTAAGGGGGCAACTAATGACCTTGGCCAACTCCCTTCTTTTTGCTCCTATGGCTAGTTGTACTAAACAAATATTTTTAAATTTAATAGCTTGAAAACAACATTGTTCTACTATCTTGGGGCTAATATAACTCAAAATAGCTCCCAAATCAATTAAAATAGATATAGTTCGGTCAAAAACTTTACCTTCAAATTCTATGATTGTTGGTTGGTATTCCACCTAATGGTCCTCCAGAGTAGCATTAATATTAGGTATACCCCTTACCACATATCCCACAATAGATGCTTCTTGAATCTGTGAAATACGATTAGTTCCCTTGTGGTGTGAACAGTTTTTGACATAATGTGGCCCTCCACATACCCAACACTATACAGGAGGTATAGTTGTTAATTCCACTTTAGTTATTCCTGACTGTTCATTTGTTTTAGTCTCCCCTGGAAGCTTAAATATTGTTTGATTTATGTTCAAATTTATGTTTTTCTGAACCTTATAGGGTCCTTTGTTGGCTATAGCTTTATTTTCCTTGTGGTTGGAGGTTAATTTTATTCCCTTTTTGTCAACCCATCTCTTTCCCACATCTCCCATTTTCTTGTTTTTTAGATAACATATTTGAGCTTTATGTATAACTTCGTCCATGGTTTTCGGGTGGTAAAACTCAAGGCGCTCTTTCATGAACAACAACAAACTGCTGATAAACCGTTGTACTTTCACCTTTTGTTCTCGTATGTAAGAAACATACCAAAGAAAGGCTGTGAATTTCTCTATCAACTCATCCATAGATAGTTGACCCAATTGAAGATCATGAAACTCCTTGTCTTTTTAGACATAAAATCTGTCGGTTAGATATTTTTCTTTAAAATACCTTTAAAAATTTTCCCAAGTTATGCCTTGCTCATTTACTCCCTGTAACGTTTTTACCTCTTCCCACCATAGGGTGAATTTGCCTTGCAACTGAAAAATATCAAGACGAGCCTTTAAGTTATGATCATATTCATATGACTAAAAATACTTATTCATATTGATGAGCCAGGCTTCCTCTACCTCCTCTTGTTCGCATCAAAGAGGGGAGGTTTTATTTTTTGAAATTCCACTTGAAGTTCTATTTTCTATCTTTTCTATGTCTTGTGTTCTAATACATTATCAGATTCTTCCTCATGATTTTCTTTGCCACCTTTCGTTTCCATGTTCGTAGTTCGATATTCTTGTTCTTCAGTCATATTTCCATGCTAAGGACTGGGGATTGGTGGTCGATGATTCTGCCTATCTGATAGACTCTTCTTAATCTTCTCTTGCTCTTGCATTAACCTCTTATTATCTTCCCGTAGCTGGACCATCTCATCATTCAGTTCTTGTACAATTTCCATGATTACAGTATTGGTATTGCATGGCTCTTCCCCCAAGTATGCCCATACTTTAGGGTTGGCTTCCTAAAGGGACGTTGGCCTTGTTCCTGTTACAGTTCGGTGTGATGTAATTCCAGTTCTCTTCATGCTGTCTACCTTCCTTTCTTTCTCTATGCACATCACATATATTGTTATTTACTTATATTCTAAATGTCTCAGTTTTGCAACCTAAACGCTCTGATACCACATGTCACATACCCATGTAAATACTATACATGTAAAAAATAAATAAAGAAAACTTTTTTTTTTTTAATTATTGAAAACTTAAAGAAAACAATTGATGTGATTTAGCACTAAACACCATTTCAATTATGTACAACACCATATAGTTAATGCCATTCTCATCATTTATTGTTGCTAGTTGATTACATATATGGATTAAGGCCTTAAATCAACTTGCCATGGTAATTTCTGGCTTAAGGACCCCCACCCCCCGTAATTATTATTCTGGTGACTATTGGCTCAACATTTAATATGATGGCAATGTGTTTGCCCAGATTTGATGATGCAATGGATCTGGACTCTTCTATTGCACTCAAGCTAGCCCTCCTAGCCTTGAAACATGTCCTCCATCTACGATGGCTATCGATGCCCTTCATAGGACAGAGGAGATTCCTCGTTCTTTCTAATGCACCTGCTGAAGTATATCCCTTGGCATTCTCTGCTACAAGGCATTGTTTTTCCTATGCGGTAAGATTTTTGTTCATATCACTTTTTTTTCCTTCTCTGTCATGAATGTTGAGGGTTTGGTTCTCTGGTTCACCTCTCTGGTCAGCGTGGTAATTGATTGTTGGGTCTGCCCCTACAGGCCGTGAATTCTCTACATAGTAAACATCTACTTAGAGGTAAACCCTAACCAGATTTGCATCTCAAGTAAGCCTTTCTCCCTAACTCATGCCACGGGTTTTCCTCTTTCTGTTATAACTAGTATTTCTTTACTAAATTTCCATAATAAGTTCCAATTTTTGGTATTTTGCCTCTTGCTTAATGATTTTGAATCTTGCTTCCATGTTCTCTTGTGAGGTAGAGGGCATGGCTTGCGATGGGAGCATGAATCTAGGGTTTGTGTTCAGTGCATCTGGAGAAGAATCGCCAATCTTATCCACTAGGTACAGTCTATAGTGGAGGTGTTTCTCTTATCATGTAGCTTGTAGGGATTTTCATGACATTCCTAGATTAAATAAGGCGGACTTCTTTTAAAGCATTGCAATTATAATTGTCCAGGGTTATGAAAGCTTCTAAGTTTAATGTAATTTCATTTATGCGAACCCTCGCAGTTGGCTTGTTTAAGATGGCTGCAAGTTAGGCAGTGACTTATTCCGGTGCGAGCCCTTACTCACTTGTCTACTTGACTATTGTTGGACTGTATGACAAGTTCTGGTCTTGAATCTTTATATGAGAATATTTGTGTTTTAAGCAAATTCTGTTGGTATATTATTTACTTTTTTTGCATAGCATTTGGTTGAGGTTTCCACAATTTAAACATTTTTATGCTTATTCTTGTTTTCCGCACTTAAATGTTTTTATGCTTATTCTTCATTGCAATATTCTCGTTATTTGTTGTATTCTTACCTTTGTAGAATGGATATTTGTAGAAGGATTTCACTTCCTCATTTCTTGTGGAGTAGCATTCATCTTTATCAATTAAATTTCTACTTTCTACAATTTCAAATATTTAAGATATTAGTTTTACTTCTTGGAATTGTATCTAAACTTGTAATTTGTCAAAAATTCCATTAGGGTAATTTCAACAAAACCTTGAATTCTCTGGGTTCGGTTTATGTTCTTTTAGAATCCAATTTTTCCTTGTTGTTCCGATGTTATCTCATTATCTCTGAAATTGCCATTTATTACATTTTCAATTATACTAGTTACAATTCTTGGTATTTAGGGTTAGAATTTGAGATTAAAATGATCTAAAACCCAGCATAACGATTAAAGGATTTCTCATGACCTAGGTTTAGCTTGGAACCAATTGTAGAAACTAACATCAATTTTCCTTGACATTCTGGTTTTATTATTTGGAGTAAACCCCTATTTCTCAATTATTAAAATGTCTTTGGAATAAAGCTTTATTTTCTCAAGTATTTATAACGTCTTCGTAGTATCAAGTCTCAAGAAATTACCCTATCTAACATAGGGGGTTATAAGTCTTGTTGTAACTCTACCTTTGCAATCACATCATCATCTATTTTTTATTTTTGCAACTATGATAGCTTTTAATCACGTTAGTTATAACTTCTACTGATAACAAATGGAAATGAATGTACTTTGCTAACAATTCTATGCTTTCCCTTTTCTAGGTAATCTCTATACTATGCAATCTATAATTTTACTTATCTGTATAAGGCCAATTTCTTGACAAGGGTCTGCTACGAGACCTTGACCTTTGTTGCTCTTTTTCCTCCCAACCGTGAGACTGCCTTGTAGAGTTGTCTTCCCCCGAGTTGTTCCTTACACACAAAAACTATCCTAAGACTATAATTGTCATAAAACAGTTATCTGGTCCAAGCAAGGCTTAGCTCTGGAACTCTGCCTTACACTTCAGTGCAACTTCCTCTTTTCCTTTGTTTTCGTCTCGCTTCCCTCCTTGATCTCAGATACCCCTATCCTCTTGATCTTTCTTGATTAAATATTCAAAAAATTAGTTAGGAACACATAAGTGTTAATCCTAACTACTTAACATGTAAAAAAAAATATTTACATATAATTGTTATTTCATTCTTGCATAACTTAATTTAGCAAAATAGATTTCTTTTGTAAAATAATAATAATCAGTTTGTTAAATTCTACAGAATAATAATTAATTTTGTTAGATAACATAGGTACATGATAATTAAATATTATAATATTAATTATGAAAATAAAAAATAAAATAAAAAAATAAAATGATTGAATGCGAAGAATAATAATCAATATATAATATTAATTATGAAGAATAAAAATAAGATAAATATAAAATGATTGAAATAGAAGAATAGATATAATAGGTAATAGGAATAATAATATAATAGATAAATAGAAGTATTGGCAATAAGAATAAGGAATAAGTTTAATATGAAAAATGTAAAAAAAAAAAAGTAATAGTATAAACAAAGGAGGAATGATAATAAAACATAGAATTATAATAAATCATATAAAAATGAAAATAAAATAAAATTAGAGAATGAGTAAAAGGTAAAATTAATATGTTAATAGAAAAAAATAAAGAATAAAGTTATAGAATAAGTTTAAAAACGGACTGAGAATATAGGAAAATAGGTAAAGTAAAGAATGAGATTTAAAATTAAGTGAACAAAAATATTTTATGAAAATAACAAACACAAAAATATAATGATATATAAATTTAGCATTTACGATTTTGTTTTTATCATAAATTAATATGTTAGCTACAATAATTGTTAGGATGGAACAAACTAATTTAGTTGAAATTAATGTCTAGATTTACACACTTAATTTTAATATAAATAGTAAAATTTGAGGAATAAAATAATAAATATAGAAAATAATAAATATAGAAGAAAATAATAGTAATAATAATAATATTTAAAATAATAAATAGTAATAACGATAAAAGTAAATGTAGTAAATGAATGAAAAGTAAAAAAATAAAGATAAAATAAAATAAAAAGGTAAGAGTTCGTAAATCTATTTTTTTGGAATTTATAAATTAGTTAAATTTCATTTGTTTTTTGTCTGAAGTTGTTGACTGTGGCTATTTTGGGAGTCATGGATCTCTCAATTAGAGATTTATGGAGCTATTACTGATGCTCGTGAAGTGTAGAATAAGAAGATGGGCACTGTTGGAAATTGGAATATTTGTCAATATGGTTAATCACCTTGCAGAGACATACCTAAATGAGGCCAATAAATTGGATGGATCCAATTATGTTAACTGGAAATTCAAGTTGCAAACATTGTTGGAAGGTTATGGATCTTCGACCATCATAAAGGAAGAAGAAGCAAAACCTGTTGCAGGCTGAACAACTACATCGATTCAAGACAGGTAGAAGTGGGCGAACACAAAGGTATTATTATGAATCTTCTTGAAATATGATATAATTGCTTATATTTGTGATTTTCAGACCTCTAATGCAACTTGGAATACATTGAAGAAGTTGTATGTAGCTAAGAATATAAATCGAGTTCTCTTTCTTAAGAGTAATCTCCTGTATATTAAAATGGAAGAGAATGAATCTATTAGTATCTTTCTTTCCAAAATTAAATATTTGAAATACAAGTTAGAAGATATAGGTGAATCAATACCTACTATGGATGTTGTGACAATCACCTTAAATGGAATGTCATAGGACTATCAAATGTTTATTATAGGTCTTTGCGCAAGGGAGAAAGCACCAAACTTTGAGGAATTGATGGGCATATTAATGTAGGAAGAAGGGAGGCACAATAATTTCAAGCATCAGAATCTGTATTTAACATTGTTGGAAAAAAGTTCTACAAAGGGAAACAGGGAGGAGGAACTAAAGGTGGAATTTTGTCTCAAAAAAGGCCAAATAAAGCTATGTCATCTGTCAGAAATGATTCTGAAATAAAACATTTCTATTGTGGTAGAAGTGGGCATCTTGCAAAATATTTATATGAAGAAAAGTGATGAATCTACGCATAAAAAACACAAAAGGCATTCAAGACAATTTGTAGGAGAAGACCTGAATTCTAATCTTCAAAATCTTAAGTTGTTTATGTCTAATGTTGCATTGTTTGCTGAAACAGATGATGTTAATGTTTGATGTATTGACTTTGGGGCTTCGATTCACATGACACATAATAAGGACTAGTGCAAAATCTTCAAGGAAATATGTAATGGTTGAAACATCTATCTTGGAGATGATCGTGCACATCAGATCATGGGATATGCAGGTATTCTAGTGACTTTAACAAATGGCAGTGCCAAGTGCATCCTGAACGTTATGTATGTTCTCTGGATAAAGAAAAACTAGATCTCTATGTCCATAATCACATACTAGAATCTAAAGGTTTAATTCTTCAAAACACATCGCATATTAAAGGAATTATTGGATCACTATAAACTAGTTGTGTTAAGAGTTATGGTTGAAGGCTTGTACAAACTTGATGTCACTAGAAAAAGTCATCAAGCATTGACTTCTAAAGCAATGTCGACTAAAAGTGTTTCGCACTAGAGGTATGGTCATATCGATTATCATGATTTATTATTATTGAAGAAGCAAAGAATGGTTGAAGGACTCCCTATGTTAAAGAATGAGTATGTTTCTTGTGAAGGTTTTGCATTAGTAAAAATTCATAGAGTTGAATACCCCTATAATTTTGATAGGAGAAGAAGATATGTATTAGAAATTTTGTATTCTCATGTTTGTGGACCTATATAGACTAGGTCCCTATGAGGGGGTTATTATTTTCTATTGTTTATTGACGATTGCACAAGGTACACTTGGGGAGTACATCCTTAGGAAAAATAGTGATGTCTTTGAGTATTTCAAAGAACTCAAAAAAATGGGAGAGAAGAAAACAATGAAGTTCATAAAGATACCCCATTTAGATCAAAGGGGAGAATACAGGTTAGGGAACTTCATCAAGTACTGCAAGGATCATGGAATAATGCAACAATTTACAGTACCCTACACTTTACAAAATAATGATGTCGCAAAAAGGAAAAAAATAATGTTGGTGGAGTGGACACATAGTATGATCAAACGTATTAACCTCTCAAATGATTTTTGGGCATAGGCCATCAATATTGTTGTTTATTTAAAGAACGAAAGTCCAATAAGGTATCTTGATCTCAAGACACCATTCGAAGCCTTGTATGATTTTAAACCAACAATTCATCATTTGAGGGTATTTGGGTGTAAGGCCTTTGCACATATTCCGATGGAGAACAAAAAGAAACTTGATGTTAAAGGTATCAAATGTATTTTTATAGAACACTGTTTAGAATTTAAAGAATATAAAAATTTTGATTCATCTACTCACGAAATAGATGAAGGGAACATGGACAACAACTATGAATGAAGACAATAATGTATAAGCAAAAGAAGAAGATAGTGAGCAATAAAAACTTACTGAAGAATCTAGTGATATACACACCACCAGCAGTCAGAGCCCGCATATAGGTGCAGAAGTACCTTCAGAGAACATGGGGAAGATTAGCATACCTGAAAGGTATAAGGACAATGCCATGATGAATAGTGTTTTGAATGCCATAGAACCCACTACTTTTAATGAAGCTAATGGACATGAAAAGTGGAGAAAAGAAATGGAGGAAGAATATGAATCTATAATTAAAATTAAAACATAGGAAATGAATGAATTGCCTAAAGAAAAAGAGCCCATAGGATGTAAATGGATGTACAAGCCCAAGTTTAAAGTAGATGGAAATATAGATCAATATAAAGCTATATTGGTGGCGAAAGGGTGCTCAGAAAAGGAGGGCATTGATTATGTAAAAACATTTGCACTTGTAGCTAAATTAAATACTATTAGACTGTTAATTTCATTAGCTACAAAGTACCATTATAATTTGCACCAATTAGATGTAAAATATTCCTTTTTGAATGGTGATTTAAAGGAGGAGGTGTACTTGACACAACCTGAAGGTTTTTTGAAAAATGGGCAGGAACATTTAGTTTGTAGATTAAATAAATCTTTGTATGGGTTGAAGTAGGCACCCAGGTCATGGTATGAAAGGATAGCTTCCTTCTTTCTTCAGCATGGTTTTATGAGGAGTCGAAGCAATCCAAATCTATATACCAAGCTTGATGCAAAGGGGAATGTAGTACTGATTTCTTTGTATGTTGATGACCTAATTATTACAGGAAATTCATTCAAACTAACTGATGGAATTAAGGTGCAAATATCACAAGTATTTGAGATGAAATATCTTGGTGGGTTACATTACTGTCCATGTCTTGAAGTGTGTAGAGATGGTGGCCAAAATTTTGTTTCTTAGGGTAAGTATGTCATTGAAGTGCTTGATTTTTTTTCAAAATGGATTAGTGTAAAGTTGCTTTTTTTTAATGGAACATAATGTGAAACTTCATTTTGATAATGAACCAAAGGTGGTAGATGGTACATTGTATAAACAACTGGTAGGAAGCTTGAATTATCTTAATACAAGAAGACCTGATTTAGCACACTCTATTAGTATGTTAATCCAATTTATGGAAAGACCTCTACAAAGCCATTGGAGAGCAATGAAATATGTACTTAGGTATATTAAAGTAATGATTGGTTTTGGTCTTAAGTATACTGATTCATTTGATGTTGAGATGAAAGGTTAATAAGATTCAAATTGGGTTGGTAATCTAGATGATAGGAGAACCATTATAGGTTGTGCATTCAATATTGGATCGAGGATTGTTTCTTGGAACAACAAGAAGCATCCTACTATATATTTTTCATTCACAAAGGCAGAGTATCAAGCTTTGTGTGCAACAACTTGAGAAGCTTTTTGGTTGAGGAAAGTTATTTAAGATGTTGGAGAAGAACAAAAGAAGGCAACAATGATCAAATGTGGCAACCAGAGCTCAATCAAGTTGGAAAATAATCCAATTTTTCATGCAACCACAAATCATGTTGACGCTTAGTTTAATTTTATTACAGAGAAGAACAGGCTAAATAAAATTTTCTTGAATATTGTAACACTTCCGAAAATGTTGTTGATACTTTCCAAAATCCCCTTGGGAAGGTGAAATTTGAGTTGTTTAGGGAGATCTTAGGTGTGCAAATAAATTCTTTCTCCATTAAGGGTGAAAAATTGAAAATAATGGAGAATGGATTCGTTAGATAATTTTTATTGTGTGTGTATTTAGGATTTAGATCCTATTTTTTGGCAATTTGTTTGATCTCCCTAACTAAATTGACTCCTATAATATCTATATCTTTTGATTCTTTATTCAATGAATGTTTAGCATGGCTTCTTGGGCAACCTCTAGGTGTAGCTCAACTAACCTATAAATTGTGTGGTTCATGCCTAAATTTCGTCTTCCATATTTTTGAGTTACTCTAAACATGAGTAAGTGTTATTTATTTAAGAAAACCATGTGATAAATTCTAAATATGGAAAAAAGGTATTAAAATAAAAAGATGTCATTTTCAATTCACTAGAATGCACAGACTAATTATAGTGCAATAAACACATAGAAAGAGTGAAAAGGAATAAAAACATCATTTGAAATCACAATCATATCAAAGCCCATGAATACTAGTTCTTCTATTAATATCTAAAAACATCATTTATTTTCCTTTAAAAATGAAAGATAGACACAAAAATACAAGTCAACAAATCATTATGATTCTTAAAAAAAAGATATTTTAGTATACATGCATTGATTTTAGTGTACATTTTTTTTATCATTTAAATATGAATTTGTTCGAAAATTAACATGTATATTGAAATCAACAAGTTCAAATAAAAATCGAAATTTATATAAATTCAAGCTAACATGTACACTGAAATCAACAATTGTGTATATATATACATAATTGAAATAGAAATTGACATGTACATTGAAATCAACACATTGATTTATGTGAGAAAGAATTGATTTCAATTTATATTTTTCATATTTTAACATTGTTACTTTATTTCTATTCAACTTATTCCTCATGTAATTCTTTAAATATACTTATGAATAATAATGTGTATGTTCTTTATGTGTGCTAATATCAATGTACATTTTTCATCATTTAATATTGTTATTTTATTTCTATTCAACTTACACCCCTTGTTATTCTCGAATTTTACTTCAAAATCATACTATCTATGTTATGAACAAATTGAAGAAATAATGTAAATTTAAAATGATCATATTCAACTCAAACATATACATAGTTTTTATCAGTTTAAAAATGTATTAGTATACTAAAAATTGAAGATAGATTCACATTGATGTTTCTCCATTGGATTAAGAAGGATTCAATATATTAATCATTTCATTTTCTTATTAGTCAACATCTTCAACATATAACATTATTTTTTATTTGGTATTATTTGAATAAATGATGATGTAAATTTCAAAGGATCATGCTCATCTCAAACATATACATATACATATGCATATACATAATGATGATTATCTAAAAAATTTGTGATGTTCCTTATGATTGGAACTAGCATAAATCCATATTCACTCAAATTCATCAAGATGCAAACCTTTCATTAAATTTTGAACTCTAAAAGGAGGTTTGCACACTGAGGGACTTGACCAGCCTTAGCACATGATAGGTCACAAAGTTAATATGATTATATTTTGGTTATAATTCACAATATATGAGTTTCATAGTCATGTATATTGTTGCCACTATAAGTGTCATTACGCTGCTAGTAAGCTTGATTTTTAGATTCATGCAAAGTCCAAGTAACATCCATTTAGGAGAAACAAAATAATTTGGAGGTATCTCAATGGAACACACAATTTTGGTATTTAGTATTCCTTTGGGTTAGTTGGCTATATAGATAGTGATTGGTTTGGTTTCTTTATAGAAAAATACTTCAACTTATGCTTTTAACCTGGGATCAACTGAAGTATCATAGTCTTCAAAGAAACAACCAACTATTTGATTATCTTCTACAAAGCAAGAGTACATTGCAGTAGGCTCACCAACATGTGAAGTGATTGGTTGAAGGGAATATTAAAAAATTTGAAGAAATAATAAAAAGATGCCATAATAATTTATTGTGATGACACATCTACAATTACCTTAAGTAAAAACTAAGTGTTTCATAGTTTCACCAAATATACTTATATCAAATATGATTTCATAAAGGATCATGTGGCAATAGAAAAAAATGAAATGAATTTTTGTAAGTAAAAAGAACAACTTATTTATATATTCACCAAAGAACTACCAAAAAAGAACTTCCATTGTATGAGAAAGATTTTTGGAATCACTTCATCAGCTATTTTGGAGGGAGTTTTCAATATAATATTTAAAATGTATTTTTTTTACAAATTTCCAATATACATGGATAACCTCCAACTAAATGGAGATATACCAGACTAAATGGAAGTTATATACTACCATTGATGATACCATTTTCATCAAATATGCTATAAAACATCTTAAAAAACTCATGTTTCCACCTTATAGGAGACCGAGTATGTGCTTAAGGAAAAAATTCATAGATTTGAATACCCCTATAAAGGGGAGAATACAGGTTAGGGAACTTCGTCAGGTACTGCAAGGATCATGGAATAATGCAACAATTTACAGTACCCTACACTTTACAACATAATGATGTTGCAAAAAGGAAAAAAATAACGTTGGTGGAGTGTACACATAGTATGATCAAAGTGATGTAGGTGCATCTCACCCTTTTATTAATTAAAGAAAAATCCAAGTGGAGCGATGAAGACGTGGACCAGCGGAGCTGAATAAAGGGAAAAAACAGAGAAAATCTGCCTTAAAGCAGTTAAAGAAAAAAAATTAAAGAGAGAATGGATAAGACTGGATAGACTTCCTATTGTTAATGGCCATGCACGCCTTTTGGAGAGTTTTTGTGGAGAAAAATCAGAAGAGGATAGGATTGGTCCTTCAAAAGACTTTTTATATAAATGTAATGCAATAAGGGTGTAATAGATATCTTACTTTGTGAAGAAAATTGTGAGTGGGCAAGATGTAGCCGAGCATGAGTTCGTTTTAAGGCTGAAAGGCCTTACTTTGTAATTGTTGTAAATATATAAAAGTGGTGTTTATGTTGCTGTTTAAATTGTATACGCTATGTGTTTTATAAATGAGTCAAAACTTGTGTTCTGTAAATAAAAATGGTGTTGCAGGCACTCGGAGGCGGCTGCATGAATGTTCAAATGAGAGAAAGACAGACTATAACAGTGAATTAATGAAATGGCTTCCCAAAGATTGAGTGGGCCCATAACCCACAGGTCCAGGATCAAGATTTTTAAAAAATTTGGGATTTTGGCCAACCCCCAAAATCTCATTTTCATCAGTTGGTATCAGAGCAGGGAAAGGATTCCTGAGAGAAGAAAGAAAATGCGAGCAGAAGAGGAAAGAAGTACAGCTATAGAGATTTTATGCAGATGGCGAAAATAGAAGGTGAGAAGATTTGCAACAACCTAGAGAAGGATGCCAAAAGACCGAGTGAGGAGGGCTTGGTGAGGTATCATGTAACAAAGGAGGCTGTTACTGTAGAGGTTGGTTGCAGCTCACAGAAAATCATGAAAGTAGTTCTAGTGAAAGAAATGCAGTGGATAAAATTGCTAAGGACAAGGAGAAGCATATGACCAGGAGGTCATAAATTTTTGTTCCTCGGGAGTCTGATGCAGGTGCATCTCACCCTTTTATTAATTAAAGAAAAATCCAAGTGGAGCGATGAAGACGTGGACCAGCGGAGCTGAATAAAGGGAAAAAACAGAGAAAATCTGCCTTAAAGCAGTTAAAGAAAAAAAA
>APFE030279300.1:30940-77399 GCA_000404065.3 Pinus taeda
ATAAAACAAATTTATACAAATAAATTTATAACAATAAAAAAACAATTCATATTAAATCGATACTTAAAATAAAATAAATTTATACGGATAAGTTTATAACAATAAAAAAAAACTAACAAAACAGTAGCGTTATTTGTTTGAAGCAAGGGCAAAACAAATAACTTAATGGAGGGAGACGGAAATAAAGGCACGCTGCCCGGTCTAGCCAATGCGATATCCACAACCGCCTAAGGAGGTAGGCGCAGAAATGCATATATGAAGTTGAATATTGAACAACATATTGGTTGACATGGTACAAAATATACGTTTGCTGCCACGTCTGACTGATAGATATTGGTTGATATGGTACGAAATATATGTTTGCTGCCACGTCTGACTGATAGATATTGGTTGACATGGTACAAAATATACGTTTGCTGCAACGTCTGACTGGTAGCTATTGGTTGACATGGTACCACGTTGCAGAGGTATGCATTTATTCAACATCCTCTATGGATTGGTGTTTTGGTTTACATATCTACATCTACAATATTTCGGATCAGCTTTTTCTTTATAATATTTATGTTGGGGAATAAGAATAGAATAAAAAAGGATGAAGAATGGTTCATATGGTTATATTTGTTTTTTTTTTCATTTAAGGAAGGAATTGGTAAAATATTTTGCGCTTAATTAATAAAAAAATTAATATCCATATTAAATAAAATATCCAATCACAAATAATTTTATTTCAAAAAATGGAAGAATGATTATTATTCTTATATTTGAATATTGAACAACTAGCCCGAGGAAATAAAAACATGTTGATCGATGTGGGTTGTTGAATAGCATTGTTCGGGCTTCTTCGAAATTGATAATTGAAGTAACATCTAGTCAACAAAATATACGTTTGGTGCCACGTCTCACTGATTGATTTTGGTTGACATGGTACAAAACATACTTTTTGCTGCCACGTATCACTGATAGATATTGGTTGACATGGTACAAAATATACGTTTGCTGCCACGTCTGACTGATAGATATTGGTTGACATGGTACCACGTTGCAGAGGTATGCATTTATTCAACATCCTCTATGGATTGTTGTTTGGTTTACATATCTACAACTAGAATATTTCGGATCAACTTTTTCTTTATAATATTTATCTTCGTGAATAAAAATATAATAAAAAGGGGTGGAAGAATGGTTCGTATTCTTATAGTTGGTTCGTTTGTTTTTTTTAAGTTTAGAGAGAAGATGATGGTATATTATTTTGCACTTAATTAATAAAAATATTAATATCTATTTTGAATAAAATACTTAATTTCAAATACTTTTATTTGAATCTTATGTATACAAGATAAATAAGAAAATAAAGATATTAAACAGGAGAGTATATGTTTAATTAAATTATAATTGATGTTCTATATGTCTGCATCTAGTGATTAGACATATTTTTCTAATAAAATTTTTGGGGTTGATATGGTAAGATTTAAAAACAAGAATATTAATCACAAAACAAAATATTTTTGATTGTTACTCGTTAAGAAAATTAATTTCAATATTAAATTTTATAAAAGATATATGGAGTTGATATATAAAATTAAAAAAACTATTATGATTAAAAAATAAACTTAAATAATATTTCAATGTAAATTTATAGCCAAAAATATTTTAATATTAAAAATATAAGAAATAATATAACTCTTTGGATAATAAATTTTTTTCTGCTGTTTTTTTTTTTAATTTTTAATAAAATACAGTAAAATCTTAAATGTTAAAATTTGTAATTCTTTTAGCAAAATGAAATTAACACAACATTGTTCGTGATGTGGAATAGACAAGAGGGGATTATGGAGAGGTGATTTTCGATTCAACGCTGGTAGAAAACAAGCAAAGCTAGGGTTTGTAGCAGAAGCTCAGTGTTGGGCACCATGGAGAGGTGAGAGGGTGGGAGTTCCACTCCCTCCTACAGTTAGGCGGTCTCTAATCATTTCAAGAAACCTCTGGAGGCTGAAACGGAGTTTTAGGAGGAAGGAAACAGGAAAACAGAAGCTCACAAGGGCAGGAAAATACGCAGGAAGAAGTCAGAAGAGAGAAACGAATAGAAGGAGAAAATCAGAATGCTGACACTAGAAATCAGACTGGACCTTGTAAGCCTAGGGCAACCATCATACTCAGAGTGGTGTTAAGTGATCCAATGCTACAGGCACATAGGGAACACGTGGCGAATTATGCAATCATTTGTAGCTTCATGGGGTTATGGCCAATGGAGAGGGCTTTATAGGCATCGATAAAGAATCATTGGAAACCTAAGGGGGATATAGATCTGCACCTTGGATCCAAGGGTTCCTTCATTATAGCTTTTACAAACATAGAGGATAAAGACAGGGTGTTTGAAGGAGGGCCCTACTTCTATGTTGCAACAAGCCTCTATATGCGGCCTTGGGTGATGAATTTTGTCCCAGAGCATGAGACATTCACTTTGGTCCTAGTTTGGGTACAGCTCTATTCCCTACCTCTGAATTATTGACATTCAGAATCATTAAAAGCAATAGGAAATAAACTATGGCATTTGGTAAAAATTTCAGAGGCCACTATGAGAGGAAATTATACCTCCTTTGCCCGTATATGTGTAGAGATAGACCTATTTGGAGCTTTACTAGATGAAGTAATTTTGGAAGTTTTTGATGAAGAATGGGTGCAAGCAGTGGACTATGAGCATGTTCCTTTCAAATGCTGCAAATGCCATGAACATGGGCATCTATTTAGAGATTTCCCCTTAAACAAAATGGAAATCAAAACTAAAGCGACCTCAGGGAAAGAAACTAAAATATTTAATAGAATGGGAAATAGAGGTAAAGGTGGGAGAAAGTACCAAAAGAAAAACAATGAGGAAAAGAAACTAAGTCAGAATAGGTACAAGATATTAGAAGAAGAAGAGGAGCAAGATAAAGCAAACTAGACAATGGAGGACAACCCAGGAGAGAAGGAAAAGGAAAAGAGCATGAAGCTTACATATGAAAACAACCAACAAAAGGAGCATTTTCTAAACACTATGGAACTTGATAGGGACCAAGAGATGACCCCGAGCGAGGTGGGAGCAAAGGATCATGAACTGCAAGATATTCTTGATAGGGAGCATCTAGATCTGGAAAAGTTCTCGGAGCAGGAAACCACCAAAGGAATGTGTTCACTACCACAAGAGGAGTTTAATAGAGTGCAAAAACTATTCCTATGGAGAACTTAGGCAAAAGGTTCGAGAGTCAAAAGAAACCATGATAGTCAGGACAACGAAGGGGTGGAAACAATGAAGGCTACATTGGGACTAGCTCCTAGGAACCCAGGCAGGAAAAGAGGTAGGAAAAAACAAAATGAGCTACTGATAGAGTGTGGAAAACTCATGGTCGATTCAGGTAAGATGAAAGACCTGACTAGTTACTGATTTAAAAATCTTTCTTAATGAAACTCAAAGCATGGAATATTAGGGGCCTAGGAAGTAAAAGGAAACAAAGGAATCTTAGAAATAGAATGAAAGTAGAAAAACTAGACATGATTTTCATCCAGGAAACAAAATGCTCAGTAGAAAAAAGAAGAGATATACATAGCAAATTGCTTATCAAATATGAATATCTAGAAGTTAAAGCAGACAAAGCAGCAGGAGGGATTATCACACTGTGGAACCCTCAGAAACTTGGTATCCTAGATGTTGAAGCATCTAGGAACTATTTGTTAGTGGTCATCCAACCTTTGGGGGACAAGAAAGTATATTTTCTCACTAATGTTTATGGTCCACAAAAGCTAGAAGATAAACTCAAACTTCTAACCTCATTGGAGGAGTTAAGAGGAAGACATCCAGATATCCTTTGGATTCTAGGAGGATATTTCAATATGATCAGATCTATAACGGAAAAAAAAGGGGGAACCAAATCACTAGGTAGAGATTCTATAGCATTTCAGAATTTCATAAATATCATGAAGCTTGTAGATACTGAAACAAGTAATGGCATCTTTACCTAGAATAATAAGAGGGGAGGAGCGTCTCAAGTGGCCTCTAAACTTGATATATTCATTATCTCGAAGGACCTAATCCTCACAGGCCATAACTTGGCAGCAATGATACTTCCTTTTGGAGGCTCGGACCACTGGTCTATTCAACTTGAAGCATACTTTATAGGAACTCCAAGAAACAGACCTTTCCGGTTTGCAAACATTTGGCTTGCCCATCCTGACTTCATTAGCCATATTGCAAGATGGTGGACACATGATATGCAAATTCAGGGCACTAAACTGTTCCTTCTACATTAGAGATTGAAACATGTCAAACAAAGGATAAAAGATTGGAAAAATAATGAATTTGGCAATATATTCGAAGCAAAAAAAGCAGTAGAACAGAAACTATAGGAAATTAACCAAAC
The DNA here is from genome assembly GCA_000404065.3 of Pinus taeda. Taxonomy (NCBI): domain Eukaryota; kingdom Viridiplantae; phylum Streptophyta; class Pinopsida; order Pinales; family Pinaceae; genus Pinus; species Pinus taeda. The sequence goes on from APFE030279300.1 coordinate 35,335, forward strand.
CCTCATCACAGAGGGCTTCACCGAGGAAAGAAAGGAAAAAGTTGATTATGTTCAACAAGAATGGAAAGGCTTATGCAAGCAAGAGGAGATTTTTTGGAAACAAAAATCGAGGGTTCAATTGTTAAAAGAAGGGGAAAGAAATACAAGGTTTTTTCACAAATCTACCATGGATTATAGGTCACAAAACAGGATTTCAAAGATCAAAGATAATCACGGAAATCAACTCATTACACACCAAGAAATAGAAACTGTTCTGGTTCAACATTTTCCAAGGCATTGCCGAGGAGCCCATCATAGATAGATCTCAATTTATCAAGGACTTCACAAAGCACATTCCGAAGCTAGTGACAAGAGAAGACAATTATAATCTTAACAAGCCAGTGAATGAAGAGGAAATCAGTGCAGTCATCAATGAAATGCAAAATGGGAAAGCTCCATATCCGGATGGCTTCACTGTTGACTTCTTCAAAGCATGCTAGGAAATAGTCAAGCAAGATATCCTCGATGTGGTGGAGGACTCAAGGAAAAACAAAACTTTATGAAGGCACTCAACTCCTCTTTCATAGCCTTGATTCCAAAGCAGGAGCATGTTATCACACCTAACAAATTTAGACCCATAGAATCATGCAATGTGGTGTATAAAATTATTTCAAAAGTAATTGCAAACAAACTTAAGCCGCTACTCCCAACTCTTGTGTCTAAGGAGAAAACTGGATATGTGGAAGGTAGGCAAATTCTTAATAACATCATTCAAGCTAATGGGGTGGTTCGCTCACTTAAGAGTAATAAGCAGGTAGGTATGATCATTCAACTTGACTTAGAAAAATCTTAGGATAGGCTGAGTTGGGCTTACATCAAGGAAGTACTGAACGAATATGTCTTTGACCATAACTGGATAAGATGGGTAATGGCCCTTGTAGCCACCCCAAGTTTTTCAATCCTACTCAATGGCTCACCATCAAAGACTTTTAAGCACTTGAGAGGACTCAGGAAAGGTGATCCTCTCTCTCCCTTCCTCTTTATTCTCATGATGGAAGGGCTAAGCAATGTGATTAAATATGCCAAAGGAGAAGGTAGAATCTAGGTTCTCAAACTCACTTTAAATGGGGATGCCTTGACCCATCAACAATTTGTGGATGGCACCATGCTGCAGGGTATACCCACAGTCAAGGAAGGTTAAGCCTTCAAACAAATCCTAAACGACTTTGCTATGGCTACGAGGACAGAGGTAAGCCTAAGCAAATGATATATATATATATATTTTAATACTGACATTACTATTTGGAGAAACCTCACCAGATTTCTAGGCTTCCACAGAGATATGCTACCCTCCAGATATTTGGGAGTACCTCTAACAGACAGACCTCTCAGCAAGGCAGTTTGGGAGCTGGTTACTAATAAACTTCAGGACAAAATCAGGAAATTGACTATCAGATATTTGAATATAGCAGGATGGCTAGTGCTTACAAAAGCTATCCTACTGTCCCCATCTTCATGCTCTTAGTCCTTCTAGCTCCTAAAGGAGTAATGCAACACATCATAAATATCAAAAGGGATTTTCTTTGTGGCAAAAGGGAAGAGAAAAAAAAATGGGCTTTGGTAACCTGGGATAAAATATGTAAGCCTAAGACACATGGAGGATTGGGACTTGATGAACCTGAAACACTAAACAAGGTCCCAGGGGCGAAACCTTATTGGATATGGCTAAAAGAATCAATCTCCCCTTGGGCCAGATTATGGAAAAGGAAATATGCAAACAATTGGCAAGAAATGGATTACATTAGGATGATAGGACTCATCAAAGGCTCCCACATTTGGAGCAAAGCTTGGGAAAATAGAGCTATAATTCAGAAACACAGTTTCTGGGAAATCAGAGATGGAAACCTTGCGTGGTTTTCAAAGGATAATTGGTAACAGGAACCTGGACAACCAAAAGAAGAATTTATCAATCTCAAGAATGAAACTGACAATAAAGGGTTACTAAGAGTAAATGACTTTTGGGATCAAGAAAGAAGTGATGGAAAATGGAGAAAATGGAAGAACCTAGTTTACAGAGATGACTCCCCATTGAAAGCACATGTAGAAGCTCTCACAGTCATCTTGAAACAGAGAAAGATTATAATATCAACATCTCCAGATCAACTAAGATGGGGTAAAATCAATGAAGGCAACTTTAACCTCAAAGAGGCCAAGTGAATATCCCTGGGGCTAGACTTCCCAAACTCGGATAAGGTATGGAAAGACCTATGGTAGAACGAAAACTGGATGAAAATTAAACTGTTCATGTGGCTAGTGCAAGATAAAATAATTCTGACTTGCGAAAATCTAAGGAAAAGAGGGTTAACTAGACCATCCAGGTGCCAGTTATGTGAATTATAGGAAGAAACTATGGATCACCATCTCAACCTATGCCCTTTCACCTCCACCTTATGGAATTGGGTGGCTTCAATATTTAAACAAAGAGACAGGGACATCAGCAACATCACCAGGACTTTGAAGAATTGGAGGAAAAATTTCTCGGCAAATGAAACAATCAACAAAGTGTGAACTTTGGTTCCAGGATTCATAATCTGGGATGTTTGGAAAGAGCGCAACAATAGAATCTTCAAGAACAAGATTGGGTCACCGCAAAGCATCATGAATTAGATCACAATATAGCTCAAAGGGACTATAGGAACCCTTTTAAAAAATCTCCCTCATAACCAACCTGAAGATCAAGATGAGAAGATACATCCAAATTTGGGACTGTAGGGGCTTACCCCAAAGGGCAACAACAAGACAACAAGTAATATAACAACTGATAAGGAATTCTGGAAACCTCCATCTTAGTGTTTTATGAAATGCAATATAGATGGAGCCTCAAAAGGAAACCTGAGATCGGTTGTGTATGGAGGAGTCATAAGAGATGAAAGAGGCTTCATAAACACCATCTTCCACTGTCATTTGGGGAAGTCCACCAACAATATGGCAAAGCTCATGGCCATGGAACACTGCCTAGAAATCCTAAGGGACTCAAATCTACATAACATCATAATTGAAGCGGATTCTGAAATTGATAATTAATTCGGTCAAGAAAATTGGTAATGGATCAGAACCAGACGAAGTGTCGAGACACTGGAGGTTACTGCAAGTTTATCAATGCATTCAATCCCACCTGCAAAACATGAGAACCATTAGTTTTATCCATGTGCGAAGAACAACCAATAAATTAGCAGATATCTTGGAAAACGAAGGCATGCTCTGTTCAAAAGCCAATGTAAGATATGACTGGACAGGGAATCCCCAAGAACATTTGAGGGAAGAATGTTCCAGACAGGCGACCTTAGATGAAGAGCTCTATTAGAGCAAGGTGTAGAAGAAGGATGAAGAATGTGGGAGCCAAATAAATTTTCTCCACATGGAAAATTAGTTTATGGCAAAGTGCGCAAAGAAGGATAAGTATCCATTGGGCCTTCAAGTGGGAAATATATATATATTAATGGTTCTCAGGCTAGATAATACAAACAAGATTAGGTGGCCAGAGATATGCTTATGGACCCTAATCACATCAAGATTAGAACTCGAACCTTGTCTCTTTGGAACACGAATGCAAATAAAAGGGAAGCAAGTCAATGAAATCGCAACAATCCAATGCATTTCGCGTGGACAACAACAAGAAGGATAACAAGGAAACTAGACCTGAAATTATATAGGTAGGAGATTAATCTAGCTTCAAGTCCGAATAAGAGGTTAAATTTTGTGCTAGTCTCATGGCCTCATCGCGATCGCGTGCAAATGGTGGATTTCGGGTAGATAAAGTTCTCGAGGGTTAGAGCCCCAAACAGACCCGATATACTTATTAAATATGGTTCATTGGGCTCATCGGGTCCGAATTGCTTATTAAAGGGTGTGCTCATTAGTCACCTGAAATGAGTCTCAACCGCTAGATCTGTTGATTAAGATAGAACGGTCTTAGGTAGACTTTGTGTTTTGTGATGTGGGCCCTCGGCCCATTGTTTGAGATTATGTCTTATTGGTGGGTCATACCTCCTTGGTCTTTGTGTATATTCTATTTCTTTTTGTAAATGAATGAATAGAAGGTTTTTCTCTTGCTTAAGAAAAAAAAAATTAACACAACACTAACACAAAAAAATAATAACAAAAAATTCAACATAAAATATTTTATTTTCCAATAATATATATATATATATATATATATATGTATATATATAATATATATATATATATAAAAACAAATCCTCTCTATTATCAAAACATCTTAACTATTTATGATGAAATCCCATAATATTATTTTAAAAATAAATAGCCAAACAATGTAGGATATTTGTGGTTGCCTTTTTGATGCTCTAATATGATTTCTATGCCTGGTTCAAGTTCTCAAATTTTGAATAAATTAAGAGCATTGTTGATTTGATTCTCCCCAATTCTTCATGGAATTTCTATTCTGGTCCTTTCTATCTCTTGTATGGATCAACAACATTGAATTCATATCCATAACCATTAATGTTTAAGAAGAGTTTTAACTAGAATGGTGAAGCAAGGATGATGGGAACTCTTATCAATAACCATTAATGTTTATGAAGAGTTTCAACATTGAAGGTAGACCTTAGCTAGCAGGGTGAGGAAAGGACATGGGAAGTCTTGCCCCACATGCTTTCAAATTTAATTGTAGTATAGCCAATTGAAGATTTTGAGATGAAGATATTTTTTTGCAATCAACATATCAACATTGGTTTATATGATGTATTTGGAAATAATCTAAATGGTTTGAAATAGGTATTTTTGAATATTTTTTTTTTTTATTAATTATAATTTGTATTCAATTAACAGACTTTTTTTATATGTTTTTTTTTTATATTATAACTTTAAAATATTTTTGTATATATAAATTTACATGAATTTAAAATTTCTACTTGAATTTGAAATGTGGTTAATTCATACATATAAATAAATAAGGCATGTTTATTTGTATTTTTAAATTTATTCTTTGTAAATAGGAAATTGACTTTCTCTAAAAATAAAGACATTTAAATTATTAAAAAATATTTAGCTTCTAAGGATTGTGGATTTTGCGTTAACAATGAAATCATATTTAAAAAAATTATATTTAAGTTTTCTTTATTTAAAGATAATTTAATTTATTTAAAAAATATTTTAATTTAATGTTATATAAAATTTAATATATAAATTTATTTATTTATAAATTCAAAAATATTATTTAAACTTCCAACCATCGATTTTTAAGTTTTAATTTTTCTCCCTCTAATATAATACAACATTACATATATGTTAATCTGTTAATATTCCTTGTTATGTGTTTCCTAATAAATTTAATAATGATTAAAACTATATAATTTATTAGTTTTATTTTTATTTTTATTAGACAATGTAATGCCATATAAACATTATTGTCAAATTACTTTATTTTAAAAAGAATATAAAAATAATTTTATTTTTTATTTACTTTATTTAGGCTTCAATTATTAAAGGAGTTGTTTTTATATATATCACATATATAAATGTTACATTTATACGTAAACAATAATTAATAGATATTAGAAATATGTGAAAAGTATTTACACATAAATGTTTATTGATTTTTTATTAGCTCAATGTACTATTGTATAAATTATTTTGACTACCCACAGTATTGAGCTAAGTGAAAATTTTAGCATTGCACTAATGTAAGAGGCTAATTAGTTGAAGAATATAATACATGAATGTAGAAAGCTAATTAGTTGGAAAATATCTCTCAAATGAAATTGAGTAGATCTAACTACCTCCTAAATACTATGAATATATTCTTCTGGTGTAGATGAACAATGCATAGTAGTGACAAATTATCTCAACCATCGACAAACACATTCAAAGAGTTAATTTTTTATTTTTTTGAGAGTTAATTTTTTATATGTATGAGAAAGATTTTTGGAATCACTTTATTAGCCATTTTGGAGTGTTAAAAATAATTCTTAAGATGTGTTTTTTAATAATTTTTCTTATAAACAATGACAACTTCCAACTAAACAATGATAGCTTTCAACTAGATAGAGATATACCGATTAATGGAAGTTAGATGATAACCTCCAACTAGATAAAGATATACAACGCTAAATGGAAATTAGATACTACTCTTTATAATACCATCTTCATCAAACATACTATAAAACATCTAGACAAACTCATGTTTCCAGCTTTTAAGAGATCTAGTATGTGCTTTAGGAAAAGATGAATTAAAAAAACATGCAGTAAAACATCCCGCCAAACTCATGTTTTCACTTTCTAAGAGATCGTCTGCATGGTTAAAAAAATAAACTCAAATTAAAAAAAGGATAAACTCAAATAGCCAGTAAGCACATTTTTGACCCTTTTCTTCATCAATAAAATCAATAGACTTACAACTGGTCATCAAATAGGCCGCGTGGAATAGTATTTGAGAGACTGACTTATATTTCTAAGTCAAACCCCACCCGTAAATCATGCTAGGCCCATAAACCAAATTTGACGGACAAGCACGTTCAATGGTGAAAGCCCACCACTCCACCTAGAGCAATGAACTTATTTTTTATGGGGCTTGGATTGGTCACCATACCCATTAACCAAATTTCAATCATTGTGAAAACCAATATTCATGGTCAAGCACGTTCAATGGTGAAAGCCCAGCAATCCACCTAGCGCAATGAACTTATCTTTTATTGGGCTCGAATTGGTCACCTTGTACAGTTATAACAATAAAGAAACCATAACAAGATCATTTGACGGCAACGTTAGTTGTTTGAAGCATTGGCAATATTGTACAATGTATGTGATCAGTTCATTATACAGTATTATTTCTTAAAGTTTTAACAATATGAATAATTATAATAATATTATTTTTGAATAAAAATAAAATTTAAAAAAATATTTAATAAAAAAAAAAATAAAAAACAAATAAAAATAATATAAATAATGGAAATATATATATATAATTTGGAATAATTAAATAGTGGTATATTACATTAGCATATATCTCATAATTAAAGGAAGATGAAAAAAATAGTTTTGTTATTATCATAATTTAATATATTCGTCAATATTTATAATGTATAATTTTAGAAAATGATTTTTTCTATTAAAGAATTTGGAATTAAAAATGTAAGAATTTACAAGGTAAGTCTCTCAGATAGAACACCAAACGACACCACTCACAAACAGATCACAATCAATACACCAGTATTCTTGACATGGTTAAAACCCTTAAAGAGAGAAACAGTCCATGGTTTGAGCCAACGCAATCACTTCAGGGAATTCATTAATAAAATAATGAAAATTTACATAAACTTCTCTCATGAACGATTACCCTACAGATGACCTTCCATGCTCTTTAAATAGAGATCATGGACCAATCAAGTGTTAAGCCACAGATCAAGTGTGGTGTAACCCAGCCCACTTAGCATATGCTTCACACTTTACACGCGGAAGGAAATAGTATACGTGGCAAATAAAAATCTTAACTGTGTTCGTCCGCAGGATTTTTGTGGAGGTTGGTAGCTGGAGAGTTAATGCCGGCAGTAAATGCCCTGTACTCCGCCTCGAAACTGCTCCCGTTTGCCCTTCGCGCCTTAACCCTTGTTCATTATGGTACTTTCTCGATTGTTCCTTCGTTCTTTTCACTCTGAGGTCTTCTGTTCTGGTTGAGGGTTTCTAGGTTTCTTTGGTAGAATGTTGTATGCTCTGCTCTGTTGGTATGTTCGACTCTTTGTGCTAGCAAAACTCGGCTCCTCCTCTATTCAACCTGCTTGAAACTTTAATGGCAATGACATTTGGTTTTGATGGCTTGAACTCGGTGAGTAATTCTGTTCTTTCCTTCCTTACATACGCGGATTCCTTAAGGTATTTGTTAAGCACTTGTTGTTGGTTGTTATATCTTGCTGTTTGTGTGTATCTCGTGGTTCTTGGTCGAGGTTATGTAGCCGTTTCTGGCAATCACTATGGTTTTGTTGTGTTTCCTTGGAACCTTGTTGTCTCTGGTTCGAATCTCGTTGGGTATTGTCTGCTTGCTATTGGTTGGGTCTCTCACAGTGCGGCACTATATTTGCCTTCGAGCACAGGACTTTTCGGGCGCACGTCCTTCATTTGGAACAGGTAAATACTCATGTCCTTGTTTCAATATGGCTCGCCTTCTCTTTCTGGAACTAACCCACTTTGTTCCTTTGGTCTACAGTCACTCAAACTCTTCAGGATGTCACACGGTTGCACATGGCTGCGCTCTCCAGGTAATTTCACTGTATTTCTATTTCTCCACAGGCATTCGCACTTTTCCTTGGATTTCCCATCGTTGCTTTCATTGTAATGTATATGAGTTAATGTTTGCAGGTCACGGTTAGCAACCTGGGCGGCGTATCCTCCAGTGTTTAGCTTGTACAGTCGCTTCTTTTCTTGGGTAGGCCTGAATCCCAAAGGTCTGGTTGTAGTTTTGATTAATGTTAAGGTTCTGTGTTCTTGCCCAAGTCCTTCGGTTGTTGTATGAATTTAACTCGGCTGTACTTCTTCCGTTTGCTCCTGGATTAAGTGTTACAAGAGATGGGAACCGTTGTTGGTTGGTTTTGTCAAACCCCAGTTCAGGGTTTCTGGTTTATAAGGCTTTTCCGACTATATGTCGTACTCTGCTCTATGTATGGTAACGGACTTTGTTTTTCACAGTATTGTTTTGGCTTTACCAATGATCACTGTAACTGCGGTCCTTCGACTTTCTAAATGAAATTTATGAAAGGAAAATAAAATGTACAACGTCGTTACCTCTTTGGATTTGTATTCCGTCTCTATTCGTTGGTTGTTATTTATTTCTTCGAACACTGGAAAATGGTTGATTCTTATACGCAATTCCTTCACCTTCGATTTCTGGATGTTATATGCTGGGATTCTTATTCAATTGTGTGCGAAATAAATGTATGGTTGTCTTTCATTTGTGACTGTAGATTACTGAGACTTCGTCTGGTTGTTTAATATTTGACTGTGACTCATATTTGAATACTTGCAATAGCAATTTGATAAATATTATTTGTATGGTAGTTTATCAAGCCATAAAGAAAGAAAATTCATTTAGGCAAACATTTATAAAGATGGTACAGATGGACAAAATAACTTTCTTTTTGAATGCTCTGACTGTTTCTATTTCTTTTCTCCTATAATTCCACTGAACCTTCCTTTGTTACATTTGATTTGTTTTTATCTCTCTCTTTTCAGTTGATATTTGCAGTTAATCAAACTGATATATAATATGGTTACAAAAATACTATTTTTGTTCATAACTATAATACTTGGCATTTCAAGACTTGGAGGAACAGTTGGTTCTTATTTCCCTAATTTAACGGACCACTCCTTAACTAATAACTGAGCTACAGTAATTCTAACTGAAATAAAAAAGAGATGTCTAAATTCACTGACTTGTAAAACAAACTAAAAGAAAATTATTACAGTAAAAGTTAAACAGTCCAATCGATCAATAGCCTTTGAACCTGGTTGGAATTTTGCCCAATTACAGTGAGCAGGATGCTCCTGCATTAGGCACCCGGGGTGAAAAGAGATCATGACTCCGGTTCATGAGCTCCTCGATCGACGTTCCTGTTTGTCCAATCTGCCTGGCGTCAAGCCATGAGCTGTCCTCAATCAGACGGTTCTTCCACTTGACCAGGTACTGAAAATAATTTTTACGCCGAGTACGTCTAACTACCTGAGTTTCGAGGATGCCTTCGATCTCAAGGGGTTGGACATAAGGCATCTGTCTTTTCCAAGTTTCTCCGTCTTCCTGGGTGTTCCGCGTGGATTGTCTAGGCCCATCCTTCTTTTCCTCCATCAGATCGCCTGCATACGGAAACAGATCTGCCACATTAAAGATAGGTGAAATGCCTATTCCGGGTGGTAGTTGTATTTCGTAGGCATTTGCCGAAAATTTTCGCAAGATCTTACAAGGTCCTATCTTTTTGTACTTTAGTTTATTGTACGTACCCTTAGGGAAACGTTCCTTATGCAAGTGTACTAGGACTTCGTCCCCTGCCTCAAAATGAACTTCTCTTCTCTTTAGATCTGCATGTTGTTTATATTTTGAGCTGCTGTCCTATAATTTTGCTTTCACCTGTTCGTGTAAATCCCTCATTGCATTAGCAAAATCTTCTCCATCCGCACTCCGTCGTTCCTGTAAACCAAGATCCCGAAGTTCATGCACTCCACGAGGGTGCATGCCATATAGGATCTGAAAGGGGCTGAGACTCGTGCTACGATTTGGCGAATCGTTGTAAGCAAACTCTACTTGCGCTAGCACTCAGTCCCACATTCGTGAATTCTCCCCGACTAAGCTGCGTAACAGGTTTCCAAAACTTCTGTTCACAACCTCTGTCTACCCGTCGGTTTGCGGGTGATAAGCAGAACTGTAGCTTAATTGGGTGTTCATTTTTTTCCATAAGGTACAACAAAAATGTCCTGTGAACTTCACGTCTCTGTCTGATAGGATGGTTGCTGGTAACCCGTGTAATCTGACAATCTCATTAAAAAACAAGTGGGCCACGTGAGTGGCGTCACTAGTTTTCTGACAAGGTATGAAATGTGCCATTTTTGAGAAACGATCCACCACTACCATCATTGAATCATAACCTTTCTGCGTTTTTGGCAGTCACAAAACAAAATCTAGACTCACTGAATCCCAAGGTCTGCCTGGAACAGGTAATGGCATATATAATCCTGTGTTCTGGCTGTGTCCCTTCGCTAATTGACACACCTTACACTTAGTCACAAAACGTTGTACGTCTCGTTGCATTCTTGGCCAAAAATAGAAATGACTAAGTTGCTCCAAGGTCTTATCTATACCGAAGTGTCCAGCCAAACCCCCGCTGTGTTTTTCGCGAATAATATTCTCCCTCATGGAACAGTTGGGGATACACAGTTGTCCTCCCTTAAATAGCAATTTTTCCTGTATATTGTAATCTAACCAAGGACTATTACCCCTTATCAAAGGGTTCAGGCACACCTCATAGGCTTCTCTGAAATCTGTATCTATTTTGTAAAGATCTCGTAAATGTTCAAAACCCAAAACCTGTACAGCACTCTCCTGCAAAAGTAGAGATTTTCTACTTAATGCGTCGGCCACCTTGTTTGCTTGTCCACTAATATGTTTTAGCACAAAATTAAAACTCTGTAAGTACTCCACCCATTTGGCATGTTTATGATTGAGTTTGTGTTGCTGCATTACATATTGCAATGCAGAATTGTCTGAAAACAGCACAAACTCGTTCCCTAATAAATAATGCCTCCAGTGTCTCAAAGTCTGTACCACTGCATAAAATTCTTTATCATATGAGGAGTACTTCTGCCTACTCTCATTCAACTTTTCACTGAAAAATGCTACAGGCTTGTCCTCCTGACTGAGTACAGCCCCGATCACTGTTCCGCTAGCATCTCAATGTACCTGAAATAATTTCTGAAAATCTGGTAGCCTGAGAATCGATCTTTCCGTTATCTTCTTTTTCAATAGTTGAAAACTTTTTTCTGCTGCTTCTGTCCATCGAAAAGGTTGGCTGGCCTTTTTGATGGTCTCTAACATAAGAGCACAAATTCTGCTAAAATTCGTAATAAACTTTCTATAGAAACTTGCCAATCCATGGAAACTACATACCTCAAATAAATTTTTCCATGACGGCCAATTTATTATTGTTGTTACCTTTTCCGGATCCATCTTTAATTCATTTTCTGCTATCACAAATCCCAAATAAATTAATCCTCTTTGCAGAAACCTACATTTCTTCAAATTTATTAATAACTTGTTCTGCTGTAGCTTTTCCAACACTTTGCGCACATGCCAGAAGTGTTCTTCTTTCCTCTTGCTGAAAATAAGGATGTCATCTAAATAAACTATTACAAATTTCCCAATATACTCCTTCAACATCTCATTCATGAGTCTCATGAATGTGCTGGGTGCTTTGCTCAACCCGAATGGCATGACCAGCCATTCATATAATCCCTCATTTGTTTTAAAAGTTGTCTTCCACTCATCTCCTTCTCGTATCCGAATCTGGTGATATCCGCTTTTTAAGTTTATTTTAGAGAAGTAGGCTGCCCCACTTTAATAGCCCATCATATCATCCATACGTGGTAACGGAAATTTGTATCGGATGGTGATTTTATTGATGGCCTTGGAATCGGTGCACATCCGCCACTCTCCTCCCTTCTTGGGGGCGAGGACTGTTGGCATAGCACAGGGGCTCAAACTTTCTCTGATTAAACCTTTGTCCAATAGTTCTTGCACCTGTTTTCTGATTTCCTCATTATTCTTGGGGCTCATTCGATAGGCTGCTTTATTTGGTAAGCTGGCTCCGGGTATAAAATCAATATGGTGGCTGATACTCCGCTTGGGGGGTAACTTGTCTGGCAAGTCGTCCACTACTATATCTGTAAATTCTTCCAACATTTGCTGTATTTCCACGGGTAAATCTGTTATCTTTGTATGTAAGAGAACTGCCCTTGTCCTTTTGACTACAGCATAACTTATTTCACTGTTCTCAACCTGTTTTAAAAACTGTTTTCCGCTCATTAGCAATGCTTTGGTTTCGTTTGCTTCAGTTGTTTCCTTCTCTTCTCTGATAGGCACAAGGGTATGCCTGAACCCATCTTTTTCGAACTTATAACAGTTCATCACTCCATCGTGTGTCACCTTCCTATCATATTGCCAAGGCCTACCCAATAATATGTGACATACGTCCATCGGCATGATGTCACAAATAATTTTATCCTTATATCATCCTATTTGAAATTCAACCTCACTCTGCTCGTCCGCCAGTAACTGGTGCCCCTTTTGTAACCATGAAACTGTATACGGATTGGGGTGTTTTAAACGCTTCAGCCCCAACTTTTCCACCATTTCTGTGGACACCAAATTGTCCGTACTTCCACTGTCGATTATCATCTTACAACACTTACCCTGTGATTTGCAAATTGTTTTAAACAGAGCTTTCCGATGCGTCTGTTCGACACTCTCATCAACTGGTTTCAGTAATACCTTATGCAGCACTAAAGATTCTCCTGTTTCTGGGGCATTCTCTGCCTCTTGAGGGGGTGCTTTTGTTTCCTCCGGTTGCGCCACATATGCGCCTCACTGTCCAGCTGAATCTGTTTCTGGGCACTCAAACGAAATGTGCCCCCACTTGTGGCGTCTATAGCATTGATAACCAGTTCCCCTTCCACGGCCATTTCCTCTGCCCTATTGGAACGATCTGCCACCTCTCGTTCTGTCTCCTTTTTCTGATGTTCCCGAAGTCCTCAAACTGCTGGCTTCCTCGCTGTTGCTGGCAATCCGGCCCCTGCCATAGGACTGGCCTCTCCCTATGGTAGACCGTCATCCTCTTCGGGCATTCTGTCTTCGGTTAATTTTCTCCTCTGCTTTAATTGCACTCTGGTATGCCTCCTTAGTATTATTTGGAGACAAAATACTTATTTCATCCAAAATATCCATCCTCAGTCCATTAACATATCTGGTTGTCCTCTCTGCCGTATCCTCTGTATATCCGGCTCGCAAATTCACTCGGTAGAATTCCTCTGTATACTCTTTCACAGTCAGTCCCCTCTGTCTCAAGTTCTGTACCTGTCTATGTAACGCGATTTGATAATCCCTTGGTAGAAATCTGCCCTTCAATTTAGCTACCATCCTTGTCCAAGTTTTAATCGGTGTTTTGTTCAACCTCTTCCTCTCATTCTGGACACTGTCCCACCACAGAGCTGCGTGTCCTTTCAGCTTTGTTGCTACAAATTTGACTCTACGGTCTTCACTAACTTCCTCGCATTCAAAACACTTGTCCATCTCACTAATCCAATCTAACACAACATCAATAGACAAACTACCATTGTATGTCGAGAGTTCTAGTTTTGGTCTGCTGTTCGACAATAAGACAGACTTCAGTAATTTCACTTCTGCTGATTCGCCTTCAGGTCCATCTGCTGCCACTTCTACTTCTTCTTCACTCACACCGCCCATTTCTGGATCTCTTCTCCTGCCTGCCTCTACTGCTTCCAAACGAGCAGTAAGAACTCTGAGTTCTTCTCGTAATGCCTCATCTGCCATTCTACGAGCACCTCGGCCTCGTCCTCGTCTACCTACATCCATTTTTTCAAATCTCTTCAACTCAATGCTTTGATACCACTCTGGTGTAACCCAGCCCACTTAGCATACACTTCACACTTTACACGTGGAAGGAAACAGTATACGTGGCAAATAAAAATCTTAACTGTGTTTGTTCGCGGGATTTTTGTGGAGGTTGGTAGCTGGAGAGTTAATGCCGGTAGTAAATGCCCTGTACTCCGCCTCGAAACTGCTCCCGTTTGGCCTCCGCGCCTTAACCCTTGTTCATTATGGCACTTTCTCGATTGTTCCTTCGTTCTTTTCGCCTTGAGGTCTTCTGTTCTGGTCGAGGGATTCTAGGTTTCTTTGGTAGAATGCTGTATGCTCTGCTCTGTTGGTATGTTCAACTCTTTGTGCTGGCAAAACTTGGCTCCTCCTCTATTCAACCTGCTTGAAACTTTAATGGCAATGACATTTGGTTTTGATGGCTATTCGGCCCGGTTCCGTGGCTTGACCTCGGTGAGTAATTCTGTTCTTTCCTTCCTTACATACGCGGATTCCTTAAGGTATTTGTTAAGCACTTGTTGCTGGTTGTTATATCTTGTTGTCTGTGTGTATCTCGTGGTTCTTGGTCGAGGTTTTGTAGCTGTTTCTGGCAATCACTGTGGTTTTGCTGTGTTTCCTTGGAACCTTGTTGTCTCTGGTTCAAATCTTGTTGGGTATTGTCTGCTTGCTATTGGTTGGGTCTCTCACAGTGCGGCACTGTATTTGCCTTCGAGCACAGGACTTTTCGGGCGCACGTCCTTCGTTTGGAACAGGTAAATACTCCTGTCCTTGTTTCAATATGGCTCGCCTTCTCTTTCTGGAACTAACCCACTTTGTTCCTCTGGTCTACAGTCACTCAAGCTCTTCAGGATGTCACACGGTTGTACTCGGCTGCGCTCTCGAGGTAATTTCACTGTATTTCTATTTCTCCATAGGCATTCGCACTTTTCCTTGGATTTCCCATCATTGCTTTCGTTGTAATGTATATGAGTTAATGTTTGCAGGTCGTGGTTGGCAACCTGGGCGGCGTATCCTCCAACGTTTAGCTTGTACAGTCGCTTCTTTTCTTGGGTAGGCCTGAATCCCAAACGTCTGGTTGTAGTTTTGATTAATGTTAAGGTTCTGTGTTCTTGCCCAAGTCCTTCGGTCGCTGTATGAATTTAACTCAGCTGTATTTCTTCCGTTTGCTCCTAGATTAAGTGTTACAAGAGATGGGAACCGTTGTTGGTTGGTTTTGTCAAACCCCAGTTCAGGGTTTCTGGTTTATAAGGATTTTCCGACTATATGTCGTACTCTGCTCTATGTATGGTAACGGACTTTGTTTTTCACAGTATTGTTTTGGCTTTACCAATGATCACTGTAACTGCGGTCCTTCGACTTTCTAAATGAAATTTATGAAAGGGAAAGAAAATGTACAGTGTCGTTACCTCTTTGCATTTGTATTCCGTCTCTGTTCATTGGTTGTTCTTTATGTATTCGAACACTGGAAAATGGTTGATTCTTATACGCAATTCCTTCACCTTCGATTTCTGGATGTTATATGCTGGGATTCTTATTCAACTCTGTGCAAAGTAAATGTATAGTTGTCTGTCATTTGTGACTGTAGATTACTGAAACTTCTTCTGATTGTTTAATATTTGACTGTGACTCATATTTGAATACTTGCAATAGCAATTTGATAAATATTATTTGTATGGTAGTTTATCCGGTCGTAAAGAAAGAAAATTCATTTAGGCAAACATTTATAAAGATGGTACAGATGGACAAAATAACTTTCTTTTTAAATGCTCTGACTGTTTCTATTTCTTTTCTCCTATAATTCAACTGAACCTTCCTTTGTTACATTTGATTTTTTTTTATCTCTCTCTTTTCAGTTGATCTTTACAGTTAATCAAACTGATATATAATATGGTTACAAAAATATTGTTTTTGTTCATAACTATAATACTTGGCATTTCAAGACTTGGAGGAACAGTTGGTTCTTATTTCCCTAATTTAATGGACCACTCATTAACTAATAACTGAGCTACAGTAATTCTAACTGAAATAAAAAAGAGATGTCTAAATTCACTGACTTGTAAAACAAACTAAAAGAAAATTATTACAGTAAAAGTTAAACAGTCCAATCGATCAATAGCCTTTGAACCTGGTTGGAATTTTGCCCAATTACGGTGAGCTGGATGCTCCTGCATCAAAGTTTCAGTGATAGAAAGGAGAGAATGAACCGTCGTATCACTTCATGTCTAGAACATATCGTGACCGTCGGATTGTAAGTTACAAAAGTACATAGTAAAGAAACACACTTTACCTAACTCTACACTAGACCAAGTTATACTTAACTATTTCCTATGTGTCAGAATATCCTAACATCCCCCTTACGAACAACTAGGGATGGCATTGAACGATGTACAAATATGACATAATAGGAGAAGGAAGGAGGCATTACAACCTATCCCCCCTTAGTGACAACTTCATGAACTCCAACCATAAATCAATGTTTAGTAAATTTCACCTATGTGAAAGCCTTTGTAAAGTTGTCTGCAACTTGATCATCTGCTGAACAATATTGCAGTTCAAAAATATGGTCATGAATGAGCTTTCTAATGAAGTGCATGTGCATTCAATGTGTTTGATGCGTTGATGTTGGACTAGATCTTTGCATAATTGAATGACACTTTGATTATCACACCAAAGTGTAGTGGGATGCCACCGCTGAAAGCCAAGATTTGACAGATCCTGATGAAGCCACATGGCTTCCTTACTACCTTCTACGACACCACGATACTTTGTTTCTGCTGAAGAAAGAGAAATGACATTTTGTTTATTGCAAGCCCATGTCATAGGTCCTGAACTAAGAGTGAACACATAACCTGTAGTAGACTTCTGATCATTAGGGTCACCAACCCAATCAGAATCAGTGAAACCAACCAATAGAAGAGATGCTTCTACGCTTTAATGAATCCCAAACTGAATTGTACCTTGAACATAACGAACTATTCTTTTAGCTGTTTTCCAATTAATTTCATGTGGGTTTTGCATAAACCGAGAATAAGACCAGCACTAAAGGAAATGTCAGGACAAGTATGGGTCATATACAAAAGTTTTCCTACAAGTTGACGGTATAAGATAGCATCAAATTCAGGGGAAGTACAAGTGACTGAAATTTTGGCTCCATACTAAAAGGGAGAAGGGGATGGATTATAGTCTTCCATGGCGTAGAATATCACAAGCATACTTGGACTGGGAAAGGGAAATACCTTCCTTGGATTGCAAGACTTGAAGACCAAGAAAATAATACAAGTGTCCTATGTCTGTCATTTGAAACTTAAGGCTGGAATTCACATGGTTTATATGGTTGGGATCACTACCAATAAGGATAAGATCATTAACATAAACAACAAGAATGATAAGAGACTTGTCCACTTTCTTGGTGTAAACAATATTGTCATAATGAGACATAGAAAAGCCAGTTTCTAAAAGAAAGCTATCCATTTTGGCATTCCAAGCCCAAGGGGCTTGCTTGAGACCATGAAGGGATTTCTTAAGCCAACATACAAGGCTGGAATTTGTTTGTATAAAGCCAGTAGGTTGATCGATATATATTTCTTCATGCAAGTCCCTATGCAAGAAGGCAAATTTAGCATCCATCTGATGGACTTCCCGTTTGAAAGAGATAACAAGGGAAAGAACAAGATGGATAGAGTTCATTTTGGCAACAGGGGAGAAGGTTTCAGTATAGTCAATGCCTTCAACTTGTGAAAAACCTTTAGCAACAAGACGAGCTTTATGTTTATCAACTTTTCCATCTGGTCCATACTCGGTTCTGTAAACCCATTTGCATCTAACAAGTTTTTGTCCCTTTTAGAGAGAAACAAGATCCCATGTATCATTTTCCAATAATGAATGATATTCTTCATTCATAGATGCAGCCCAATCTAGATAGCCTGAAGCTTCTATAAAGGTGTCAGGCTCATAATTCGCTAAAGAAGAGACTCTATCGAACTAAGAATGTGTACGTTACTAATCTGTAGGATCACCGACAAGGGCACCTACTGAATCCTGAGTAGCACAGACTCATTTTGGAAGTTGAGGAGTATAAGGAGGATCCTAAGAAGGTGGGGGAGGATTGTCATCCTCACTGTCATCATTTGAAGAAGAAATATTTTCAAAAGTAGAAGGAATAGAAAGAGGTGGCACATCTGTCGAACTAGGCTTTTAGGTCGATATATTTTCAACAAAATTTACATCTCTTCTAATGATAACATTTTTGGACTTACGTGGAATAAGTCTATGTCCTTTGACATCTTCAAAATATCCAAGAAAAATACATTTTTCACTCTTAGGTTCTAAATATTTATGTTTCTCATCTGGAATATGGGCCTATGCTTCACTTCCAAAAAAATGAAAGTAACTTACATCTGGTTTAATTAAGATCCATGCTTCTTATGGAGTGATATTCTTTAAAACCTTAGTAGGAGTGTGATTTACTATGTAATTTGCAATGTTAATTGCTTCTGCCCAAAAATTAAGACTAAGTCCTCTGGATTGAAGCATACAGTTTGACATTTCCTTCAAGTTGTGATTCTTCCTTTCCACTACACCATTTTGTTGTGGAGTATATGGAACAATATGTTGCATTTGAATTCCATTCTTAGTGAAAAGGTCGATGAATTTGTCATTAATATATTATCCACCATTATTAGATCTTAGCTTAAGAATTTGATATCCAGATTCTTTTTCAACAAAGGCTTTAAAGGCCAAGAACAAGTTAAATACCTCACTCTTGAGTTTTAAGAAGTATACCCAAGTGCATCTTGAGAAATTGTCAATGAAATTTAATAAATACTTGTAGCCAGAGAATGAAACAACTGGAAGTGGACCACATAAATCACTATGCACAAGCTGTCAAGGGGATCTGGCATGCAAACAGGCACATTTTTCAAAACTATCCCAATGATGTTTTCGGAGTACACATCCGGAACAAACATTATCTCTATAAGGTACCATTGGAAGACTTGTCACCATATTTTCTTTACATAGATTCTGAAGGAAGTGATAGTTTAAATGACCAAATCGTTCATGCCGAAGTTTTCTCACTTCATCATTATGAGATACAAATACTTAGGGAAGTTTTGATGAACCAAAGTTGTTAAACTTATAGAACCTTAAAGAATCATTAGCAATGTCAGTAGCTAAAATCTGTCTAAGATCTCTTAGGTCCTTAATTACAACATTGTGAAATGAAAATTCAACGATTTTACCTTCACCTAAATGAGTTATTTGATATATAGATAGAAGATTTCACGATAATTTTGGAACACAACACATCATTAAATTGACTATTGTCTAGATGAACAGTTCTAGTCCCTACAACAGTAAGAGATCTATCATCACCAACATATATATTTTTGGTGTTACAATAATTTAAAGAAGAAAACATCGCTTTGTTTTTTCCATGTAATAAGAAGTTGTAGAATCAATGAGCCACTCATGAGAATGAGAAGAAGAAGATACATTTAGTGCATAACCAGACCGAAATGCTTGAAACCACATGCAGAAAGTGTTATTCCTAAAGATGAAGTTGAAGTTGAAGAGTGCTCCAAATGGATGTTATGCTTCTTCATTGTTGCTTCCAAGGCTTCCATCTTCTTAAAGCATTTGGATTCTAAGTGGCCATCTCAATTACAAAAGTGGCAATGTCTATCAATCTTCTTCCCTTCGTTTTTATTTGCCTTATCATTTTGTTGAAATGGTTTTTCATTTTGAGACTGAAATTGCTCAGGACCATTCTATTCAAGATACTTCTTCTTAGGATTCTTTGAATTTGGTTGTTTCTAGGCGGCTAAGGCTTTCTTAGAAGAGTTTTGAAGATTAAGAAGACCAAGATATAAGAGCTTTTATTATTCTCTTATTAAAGAATCACAAAATGCATCAAAAGAGGGGGACTTGTAGTCTCGTCCTTGAGAAATAAAGGCTTCTCTAGTAGAATGGAAGGTGGAAACAAACACAGAGTAGGCTGGTCCCAACTTAGTAAGAATGGAATAGATAAGGCTACATCTTTTCTTTACTTAACAACTCTCTAAGAGAGTCTAAGGTTTGAACTTGGCAAAAGGATCTCAATGAAGAAAATTATTGGGGTCCAATGTAAGCAACTCATTTTCAAGTTGATGGGCTCTAATTTCATTTTTAATTCCAAAAACATTAGTGAGTTATTTCATTGCTTCATTAGGAGTATCAAGTTTTGCAATATGGAATCTAAGGGATAGAGAAATAGGCATCCCTATCAACCCATGTGCTTGATCTTGGCTATTTTCCCATTTGGCTACCTTATCTTCATCCTGAGGTTTGGTTTCCTAGCCTAAGGATATTCTGTAAAAACCTTTACTTCTAAGTAAATCCACAATGTAGGACCACCATTGGAAGTAGTTGGTGTTTTCAAGAATAAATTGGTATGGAATTTCCATTTTAACATAAAATGAAGTTGTAGATGCTGAAACTAAATGTTCCAATGGAAAAATATAAAAAAATAGGTTGATTAAAAAAAGCGGCTCTGAAAACGGCTTCCGGATGAAGAAGTTATGGCTTTTTGAAGAAAAGTTGTTGAAGATGCCAACGAAGTGCGTGAATGTGTGGAAATGAATGATAATGTTATATTTAAAAAAATCCCTCATTTCGAGACTTAATGTAATTATCTCAATTTAATAAAAGGGTTTAATGTGACTCACTTTTATAAATAAGTGAAAGTCACTTTTACAATGGTACTTTATGAGCTATCGACTAAATTGTAACTTAAATAAAAGATAACAAGCCTTTAGAATTATAAATGACTAACCTTTTATAATGAGTGAGAACACTTTTACATAAAGTAACTTTAAAACATAAGTTACATGTGTTTTTTGAAAAAATAACTCAACAAAAAGAGACTTTAAAATTATAAATGACTAACTTTTTATAATGGGTGAGAACACTTTTACATAAAGTAACTTTAAAACATAAGTTACATGTGCATTTTGAAAAAGTAACTCAACAAAAAGAAAGACTTGAACTCAAGACCTTTATTCTCATAAAGTAACATTGGACCAAGTGAGCTAGTTTAAAAGATCAGTAATTTTTGGAAAAGAGGAAGGGGTTTTTGTTTAGTCACTGAAGTTTTGGGGTGTGTGCCCACTTGAAAAAGATATAATTTTACTACAAAATAAAAACCATAAAACCCAAAACGGACATACAAAAAAAACAAACCTTACGACTTGAAGTTTAGACGAAAACTAAATATTTTCCTCAATGTTTCTGATTTTCCATGATCACACTAAGGTGCGGCGAAAAAGGAGCATACGAATGAGAAAATCATTCCTTTCTGTTTTTGATTTTCCCAGATCGCACACAGTCGCGGGACAAAGAGCATACGCAAAAATGAAAGGTATAGATTTGGTAATAAAAAAAGAGAGATAAATAAACCGAAATAAACAAAGATAAAATAACTAGAACTTCAAATAAAGACTTTATACCTACAGATCTTTAAAATGACGTAGCTAGGGCTACCGATTTTTTTTTTTTTTACGTGAAACGAAAGGGGTTCCTCAGTGGAATAGATGATCCTAACACAGTAAAGCAGTCCTCTCAACTTGAAAGAAGTTAGAAACAATAGATCTAGGAAATGACAGTTAGTTGCAGTTGTACCGACTTCAAATTTGGATCATCAACGGGCATCCCTCAAATAGTTCTGATACCATGTAGGAATTTATATGGTAAGTTCCTAAGACAAAACAACAAAGGACACTGCTCACAAAAGGATCACAGGTCAATACACAAGTATTCTTGACGTGGTTAAAACCCTCAAGGAGAGAAATAGTCCACAGCCTAAGCCAACGCAACTAATTCAGACAATTTATTAATAAAAATATGAAAAACAACAAAGGACACTGCTCACAAAAGGATCACAGGTCAATACACAAGTATTCTTGACGTGGTTAAAACCCTCAAGGAGAGAAACAGTCCATGGCCTAAGCCAACGCGGCTAATTCAGACAATTTATTAATAAAAGTATGAAAATGTACATATATATGATCAACTCTTTATTTATAATATTTATTTATCTTTCGAAAAAAAAATAGAATAAAAAAATTGAAAAATATTTCATACCTTTTGGTTTTATTTTTAATTTTTATTTTTTTTAAATATATTTTTATATTGTATTTATTTTTAAATATATAATGAACACGATTGGTAAATTATTTTGCATTTAATTAATAAAAAAAATTAATATACATCCTCAATAAAAATTTCAATCTCAAATAATTTTACTTCAAAAGGATGGAAGATGGTTCATAATCCAAAGGTTTGTGTTTTATTTTAAATTTTTTTTAATATAGAGAACGAAGACTATTAATTTCCACTAATTTAATAAAAATATTAATATTCACTCTATATAAAATATTTAATTTTAAATAATTAATAATTTTTATTTCAACTTTATATATGAATGTTTCAAATAATTTTATTTTTAATTTATACACAAATGAATAAAAAAAAAAATAAAATAATTTTTTTTATTTAATATCTCTATCTTTTAAATAGTTGATATATAGATTTAAAAAACATATCAATCCCAACAAAACATGTTAAATAAAATATTTGAATTACAATTTAAGAAAATTATTTAAATATTAATTTTGTAAAAAAAAATCATTTTAATATTAAATTTTATAGAAATATTTAGAGTGGATATATATATTTGGTGCTCTCACAGCATTTCTATGCGTGGTTCAAATTCTCAATAAATTAATAGCATTGTTGATCGGATTCTCCTGAGTTTCTCATGAAATTTCTATTCAGGTCCTTTCTCTCTATTCATGAAATTTCTATTCAGGTCTTTATGAAAAGTTTCAACGTTGAAGTCAGAACTTATCTAGTATGGTGAAGAAAGGACATGGGAACTTTTGCCCCAATATGCGTTCAAATTTGACTGTAGTATAGCCAACTGCATTGACATGAACATTTTGAGACGAGGATCTCTTTTTGCAATCAACATTGGTTTAGATTATGTATTTGGAAATAGTCTAAATTGTTTGAAATAATTAACATGATAGGTATTTTATGTATATATTATTCTCATAATTTTGAATTTTATATTTTTTTAATATATATGTATTTTTTAATTATATTCTATTATAAATTTTATGATACAAATTTATATAAATTTAAATTTCTCATTGAGAAGTTAAAATGTAGTTAGTGTATATATATAAAAAAAATTATGTATGTTTATTTATATCTTCAAATTTATCGCGGGAAAGAGGGATTGACTTTCTCTAAATAGAAACATTTAAATTGCACGTAAAAACTACTTGAGCATTTAAAGGTTTGATCAGACTATACATAAATAGATTTTGAATTAATACTAAATATATATTTAAAAAATTAGGTTAACTTATTTTTATTAAAGATAATTTTGATTTTATTTATAAATATTTTAATCTATAATATATTTTAAAAAATTTATATAAAATTTTATATATAGATTATTTATTTGTTTAGTAAATTCAAGTATTTTATTTTAAATTTCGAACCATTATTATTTAATATAATATAATTAACATTATATGCATGTTATTTTTAATATTTATTTTTACGTGTTTTGCTGATCAATTTAATAAGTTATTAAATTATATAATTAAATTATTATTTTATCTTCTATTTTTATTAGATAATTTTAATGCTATATAAATTATATTATCAAATTATCTTATTTTAAAAAGTAAATATAAAAACACTTTTGTATTTATATTTTCTATATCCATACTTCAATTATCAAAGGAATTGTTTTTCTATATATCATATATCTAAATGTTACTTTTATGCATAAACATAAGAAATGTGAAAAGTATTTACACACACAAATGTTTAGAATTTTGTTGCTTAGTACCTAGCTTATCGGGAGGTCACGAGGTCAAATCTCCAAGCCCTTGCAGTTACGCTTGGTTTTTCTAGTGTGACCTTGCTAGTTTGGCCAACTAGGTGTGGATGGTGTGGCCTTGCTGGTGTGGCCTTGCTAATGTGTATGGTGTGGCCTTGCTAGTTTGGCCAACGTCAGGTGTGGATGTAGCCAAAATCCCTTAGGGTTGATATATCACCCCTAAAAAAAAATCAATGTAACATTGTATAAATTATTTGATTACACACATCATTGAGCTAAGTGAAAATTTTAATAATGTAATGTAAGAAGCTAATTAGTTGAAGAATATAATGCATTAATGTAGAAAGCTAATTAGTTGGAGAATATCTCTCAAAAAAATTTGAGTAAATCTAACCACCTCCTAAATACTATGAATATACTCTTTATGTGTAGATGAACTATGCATAATAATAGCCAATAATCTCAACCATTGACAAACACACTTCAGGAATTTGTCATAATCTTCATTGTTATAGGTTTTCCTAAATATGTTTTCCTCATAAGGTGATGATCCACTGCGAATTGAAGAATCTCCTTATAAACAAAGACAACGTCTAGTCCAACGTGGCATTTTCATTTTGTACTCACCAAACATAATGTTATGTTTGTTAGAACCCATAAAAAAAAGACATAATCCAATTGAATACATGGGTCACCAAACATGTATCTACCAAGCACTCTATACAGAATTTATCAACCATTATTTAATCACAAATTACTATAATTACACCCTTTAATCCCTTTCATCATGATACATCATCATATTAAGTTTTCTTTGGTTATAGATTTCCTTAAAACCATCCAACCATTATTTAATCACAAATTACTATAATTACACTCTTTATTCCCTTTCATCATGATACATCATCATATTAAATTTTCTTTGATTATAGATTTCCTTAAAACCATCCAACCATTATTTAATCACAAATTACTATAATTACACCCTTTATTCCCTTTCATCATGATACATCATTTTATTAAATTTTCTTTGATTATAGATTTCCTTAAAACCATCTAACCATTATTTAATCACAAATTACTATAATTACACCCTTTATTCCCTTTCATCATAATACATCATCATATTAAATTTTCTTAGTTATAGATTTCCTTAAAACCATCCTATCATCAAATAGTTATAGCTTACAGAACTGTTCTTCTGGTTTAGCATCACCATAAGGTGCTTTCAAACCACAAAATATACCTTACATCAAATTAATTTCTTAACATACATTTACACGCATCTAGGTACATATAATTTTGATAACCAATTCGATAAAGATGAGTATGGATTGTAAAAGTTGATAGTTATGTGAGAGGTCAAATGAACTGATGCGATAAAGATGGACATGGATTGTAAAAGTTGATGCGATAAAGATGGACATGGATTGTAAAAGTTGATGGTTATGAAAGGGTTCAAATAAACTTTTTAAGTAATAAAATATTTTCAGAATCTGTAATCCACATACTTTCAACACTTAGAGAAACGCTGCAACTTTTTCTTATACCAATACATTTTATACTTCTATGAATATAAAATGTCATTCACATTACAATATCATCTATTTTTATTTATCATAATTATCATTAAAAAAAACACATTTCCTCTTTCTGTCAAGGAGTTTGGTTTCGGAAGATCAGATCCAAAACCACGGAAAACCTGAAATGCACGGGATCCTTCAAATATTTTGCCGTGAGACTCACGAGAATGATCCGTTTTCGATCTTGTTTGATAGTAGTGCCATAAATGCCATTGCTTTTTTGTTGCGTATACCTTATTTCACGCAATTCCTTGTACAGGGAGGACTACTCTCTTCTCATTTTGTTGCGTATACCTTCATTTTACGCATTTCGTTGTACAGGGACGACTACTCTCTTCTCATTCCTCCTGTTCTGTGCTACTTATATAGAGCCTTCGGTCAATCTAGTTGGTACATCTTTTGCTCCATCGCACTGTTTTAATTTGTTCATTTTAAGGCAAGCTTGCTACTATTCTTAAGATTGTCTTCGTCTGGATCTCACATAAAGCCCCTCAACGAACTGAAAGATGGCGAGCCCTTCAGAAGACTCCATGCAAACAGTTGCCAGACGGGCACCGATTACTGCACAGCGAAGATTGAACATCCACCTGCAAGAACAAATGCCAAGCCCATGTATGCACTATATTATTCCAATATATGATTGCATAATCCACAATCGCAAATAATATTAATGGATCCATCTTAATATCTCATCTCAGGTTTGAGTGTTTTAATTCTTAAATAGATCCCTCTTATCATCCTATCTCAGGTTTGCAGATTAACAGTTTTAATTTGTTATTAAATCAATAAATCCATCCTTAAGTTAAATATATTGTTGGTGTTATTGTTAATTGTGAATAACCTGTATTAGTTTTGCTATGTGTTCCACATTTAGATTTAGCAAGAGCTTTGGAAGCAGTGGATCCAGAGCACATAAATGGGTCCACGGATCATAATCACAACGACATGAGCGTTCTTCAACAACATGTGGCTTTTTTCGATAAAGACAACGATGGAATTATTTACCCAACTGATTTTTACAAAGGTGGGTCATTCTTCATCTGATTCGTTTAGCACTTGGCCATTTTCCAGTAAAGTTCAGCTATGTTATTGTGCTTTACCAGCATGCCGGTTATTTCTAAGTTTATGGAGAGTACAAACTTGCTTTATTCTGCCTTACCAGTCAACTAGATAGCTTTACTTTAGAAATTTAATGCCTGATTAGAGAAATGTATTGAATGAACATGTTGATCTAGTTACTGCTTGCTTTTGTAACGGAAATGAGTTACTAAAGCAAATGCTTTTCAAGTAGAAGTCAGCTTTTATAAATGTATAAGATGAATTGTTTCTAAATTCAGTTATACTGGACATTTACAAATAAATACGAGCATGAATTTTAATAAAGTGAAATATGAGATAAGATTTTATAAATATACAAGATGAATTGTTTCTAAATTCAGTTATACTGTACATTTACAAATAAATACGAGCATGAATTTTAATAAAGTGAAATATTAGATATTTATGGATTTTGTTGATTTAGAATAGATTTGCAAGTAGTCTTATTCATGCGGTATATTCCAATATCTAAGTGGAAAAACAACTATATAAAACGCGTCAATCAATTTTTTTTAAATGTATGAAGTTTCGTAATATTTTATAATATTAATGTTATTATTTTTTAATAGTATGCTATTATTTTAGGAGGTAAAAAGTCATTGAGAGTATTTTTTCTGGGACTTAAGGAAATTGGTGGGTGGTATAAGATTTAGAGGTATTTTACTGAAATGAAAGGTTTTTTTTTTCAATTATTAGTGGGTAATTTTATGTGGTCTTGTTTTGTTTGATAATAATGATTTCACTTAACATCCAATAATGAGTATCTTATTAGTAATTTGGAAACTAAATTATGATTATTCGTTCATTTTAAAAATCAAAATAAAAAATAAGTAAATAAACTTATGATTGATAATAAAAATATTGGATTTAATATATTTCTTTATATTTGTTGCTGAGATTGAAAAACCCTATGCATGTTTATGTGTACATGCATATTTATGTTTATGGATATTTGAATGACCGAACTTTATATTTTTAGTTTGAAAATCCACAGATTTTAATTTCAAAAGAGTTGAAACACGATAAATTGTATTTAATTATTAAGTATTAAATTTGATTAACATCATGAAATTATGGAAAATGCTTTTATCAACTTCGAAGATGGTCTAATGTGTATCGTGACAGTATTTTTACACACAGTATTTTAATTCAAAAGAGTTGAAAGACAATAAATTGTATTTAATTATGAAGTATTCAATTTGATGCCCATCATGAAATTATTGAAAATGTTTTTATCAACTTGGAAGATGGTCTAATGTGTATTGTGGCAGTGTGAGTTCAGGGATTGACAAAGATTGAAATAAAAATCAATGATATGGTAGGGTAGGATGGTGATTTACTTACCCAAAACTACCGGAGTTAAATATTGCAAATCTATTTTACTTGCAAGGATAAGTTAGGATCTAAATATTAGGCTTCAAAGGCTGTCGGGAGTTATGTTCTAAATTTAATAATTTGGATAGAGGGTTTATTTGATTTCCATGTTAAAATGTATTAATTATTATAGTTTATGTGCACATGCATTTAATTGTATATTAAACAATTATATATAATATATAATATAGATATATATATATATATATATATATAATTCGTTTTTATCCTGTCCAGATATCACAGCCAGGGTATATATATTTCTAATAACCTGTCTCAGGTATCCCAGGCTTGAGTGTTTTAATCAGCAAGTAGATCTGGCTATTTTCGGCCATGTGTAAACAATAATATAATATAATCTTGCTTTCTTTCTATCCATTTTTATCTAACCGTGAAATCAAAACTGGAATTTTAAAATGGATTAACCCGATTGATCTTGCAGGCCTTCGTGCCATAGGGTTTAGCGTCCTCGCTTCACTTTTCGTAGCAGTGGTTACCCACTTAGGCTTCAGTTACTGCACTCTTCCGGTGAGTACACTACTGAAAGAAAAATTAACCTAAACAACTTGCATTGATCATATATTCGACGAATGCCATTTCTTCATCTGGTTTTTCTCTGAGGCAGTATTGATGTTCGGTGCGCAGGGATGGATACCATCACTAAAATTTCCTATATACGTTGAGAACATCCACAGAGCAAAACATGGTAGCGACACAGAGAGCTACGACACTGAAGGGAGGTTCGATCCTGCCAGGTTTGATGCCATCTTCAGCAAATACGCTAAAAAACATCAAGACAAACTCACATTCTGGGAGATCCAGGGCATGCTGAAGGCCAATAGGAATTTAAATGACACTTTTGGATGGTAAGCCCCAGCGTCTGATGGTTGTTTTCTTTTCTATTTTATTTATTTTTCCTGTGTACAGACCCACCAGAGGTGAAATAATATCGTTATCACATTTTAGTTTTTGCGCTGCCCCAGGTCAGCAGCTCAGATCGAATGGGTTTCCTTGTACGTTATTGCAAAGAACAAGGATGGTCTTCTGGAGAAAGAAACCATACGAAGAGTGTATGATGGCAGCTTGTTTGAAGCACTGGCAAAGCAGCACTCATCTCGCC
Organism: Pinus taeda; assembly: GCA_000404065.3. Taxonomy (NCBI): domain Eukaryota; kingdom Viridiplantae; phylum Streptophyta; class Pinopsida; order Pinales; family Pinaceae; genus Pinus; species Pinus taeda. Next base: position 64,548 of record APFE030279300.1, read on the forward strand.
CAATAAACGCAGGGAAAAGAAAATAAACGCAAGGGACAGCAGTTATTACTAAAATAAAACAAGTGCTATGACGCATGAGAACGCTTATTACTAAAATAAAAAGCAAGTTGCTATACGGTAACTTGTTATAGTGAAATTATGGGATTACTATTGAGATGTTATTCATACCCTAGGATGATATAAGCAATAAAAGAGCAAGTCTTATTATCAATTTCTCTCTCTAGAGTTTTGGTGTTTGTAATCGATTTATAAAGAGTCTGGTTGGTGTTGTTGTATGCTTATATAGTAAAAGAATTAGTTATTATATTTAGTAAATATAATTGTAAAATTTATTTATATAGTAGTTTGCTTCCCAGATTATTAAAAAACAGTGAAATTGTGTAATCACTAATTATTATAATAAAAGAATCAGTTATTATGCTTTGTAATATAATTGTAAAATTTATCTTTGAATAGGTATTGATTATAAGTAAGTTGGACGGAAACAGTAAGTTTTAATTTATTAACAATTTATTATTATAATAGTTGTAATATATAGTTTGTTTGGATGAGGAATAAACTCAACGATTTTGAAATGTTACAGTTTTAAATTAAAATTTAATTTAAAAACTAGATAGAATAATAAATTTGAATTGCATATATAATATATAATATTATATAAACATCATTCAAATTTATAAAAAAATTTAAGCAATAGATAAAAATAAACATTAAAAATGAAAGATTATTTTTATTCAATTATATATAAAAAAATTAATTTATTTTAAATATTATTTTCAGGAATAAATATGATAAAAAAATTGAGGTTTTTTATAATTTAAAATTTTCTCATTTTAATATATAAACCATTAAAATTAATATTATACATTATATTATAATATCTATTTTGATAAATTAAATTTATTTAAATACTTAAATAGTAAATAGATGGTCATCATACATTTAACCAATAAAAAAAATTAGACACAATAATTTATAAAATCGAAATCGCATATTGTAATGCCAAGTAAAGGCCATTCGGGTGCTATTAATGAGCAACTTCAGTTTGCAGAGATCAATGACATTACCAAACGACGTCTAATCACTCACATGGCTTTATATTCATATTTCCATGGAAGTATCTACTCCATGTTGTTGTCAATTAGACAATTAGAGCATACTTATTGTGATGGATGTGACTCCTTTCTCTCACCGTGTTTTGAAAAACTAAATTGCATGTCCTACACGTTAAAAACTATATTATTTTAATTTGGTCATATTATTTTAATTTGATCAATGTGTCATATATATTAGATAAATATAGTTTGTAGTTTCTATATATATTTTGTTAGGACAAAATATGTTTATGGTATATGTGTGTTATTAGCAAAATGTTCTCCGGAGACTTACTTTGATGACCAAGTGTAACATATAAACAATGTATTAACATACAAGAGTGCATAAAAATAAAAATAAATAAGGTTTGAAGAAATTCTTCAATATACACCAAGTGTCTTTCAAGTAACTTTCATGAATAGTGACTTACAGGAATATGTGTAGTTCCAATTAGCTTCCACAAGGAGGACACAATAGTTTTTTCGCAGCTAAAACCAAGTGGGTCGGTTTTCATTCCTCTCATATTAACCTCCACATGTTTGTCCAAATAGACTATGGAATTATCTCACATGGGTTAAGGTCATATCCATCATCCATGGAAACTGCAACGCTAGTTGGGATTAATTCATTGATCTTCAATACAAAAGTTTGTATGTAAATATATTTCTCCGTAGACCTGTAGTTTGTCTTAGATCTTTTGGTTGTCATGGTGCCTTCGTGGAGATCGATCAAGAATAAGAAAAGAGAGAAGAAATTTCAGCAGGTCGTAATAGCTACGTAGAGTTGAAGCTCCACCTTGTTAAAAAGTGTGCATACAAATAAAAGATTAAACCACCCGGATGCGACCTAAGTACTGTCGGCGAATGATGCCACCTATGTAATGTTGGATGAGCAATAACATATTCAATCAATCTGATAGCCAATTAGATTAAGAAAAAAATATACGAAATGTAAAAGAACTAAAGGCATGATGTCCAATCTCGTTGATCGAATATCGCAATCGGTTAATTGCGTAAGGAGGCGTAGAAGTACTCTATGAAGTAAATTACTGAAAAGAAGGGTCGGTGTGGCTTGTAGGAAAACGACATTCATACTTCTTTGAAATTGATAAGAGTAACATCTGGATAACAAAATATTGCCATGTTGCCAAGCTTGACTGATAGCTATTTGTAGACATGGTACCAAGTGAGAGAATTATTTAGGAAACGTGAGTGGATTAAAGGTGTTTTTTTATTAAACATGAAATGGATTGGTGTAGTTCAAATATCTACATCTGCAAGTGGAATGTATTGGATCAATGCCTTTCACAAAATATTTATATTTTAGAATAGAGTAGATTAAAAAAAAGGTTGATTTCCATAATCTTTCTTACGGAAAAGGGTTTATCCCATAATAATACACTATGTACTAATTATGTGTATTCTTACTATTGCCAAGGTTTATCCCATAAGCATACACTATGTACTAATTATGTGTATTCTTACTATTGCCAAGTGTTATATACTTTTCATATTCTTGTATTATTTTTCTGGTCGTAAATAAATATTTGCGGTTTTTATAAAAACATTTTTGTGATTTTAAATATTAGTGTTACTGATGTTTCTTCGCCACCATGATCTCGGCTACAAAGCCCAAGGCATGACGTTAGTATTGACTGTCTTTCAGTTCATTATAACATTACAATTAGCACAACCACATTTTCCAATGTGGTTGATATACATCACAATTTTATATTAATCATCTTAATAATTTTTATGGGTATTTTTTTAAATACTAACTATTTATCATTATTAATAATTATATAATAAATAAAAAACCATATCTTATATATTTATATATATTATTATGTGATTATATATATAACTCATCATAATATTCATAATAATATAATATTAATAACTACTACTATGATATTATAATAATATAATATATATTTATTATTATATTAATAATAATAATATTATTATTATTATAATAATTAACTCATAATAACAATCGTGATCCAATAATAACTACAATGCGATAAAATAATTATTATATGCATTTTTTTTAAATACCAATTATTTATTATTATTAATAACTATATAAAATTACAACGATATTCTTATGTCTTATATATTTATATAATAATAATAATAATATTATTAATTAATAAAAATAATAACCAATAATAATATAATAATAAATATATTATTTCATTATTATAATAATATAATAATAAATATAATTATAATAATAATATTAACTCATAATAACAATCATGATCAAATAATAATTAAAATATCCAATAATAATTAAAATTGTGATAAGGAATATTATATATATATTTTTAAAACAATTATTAATAATTATATAAATAATAACAACCATATTCTTATGCATTTACGATTATTTTATTAATATTATAATAATAATATTAATAATAGTAACATCTACCAACATTATAAACCCAAGTTAGTCAGTGTGGAATGTAAGAAAACAACATTCATACTTCTTTGAAATTGATAATTGGAACATCTCGATAACAAAATATGGGCATGTTTCCAATCGATATTTGTAGACATGGTACCAAGTAATAGAAATAAAGGTGTTCATTTAGTAAACATGAATGGATTAAAGGTGTTTATTTATTAAACATGAATGGATTCGTATACTTCAGATATCTACATCTACAAGTGGAATGTATTGGATTAATGCTTTCCACAAAATATTTATATTTTAGAATAGAGTAGATTAAAAAAAAATTGATTTCCATAAACTTTCTTACGGAAAAAGGTTTATCCCATAAGCATACAGTATGTAATAATTATGTGTATTCTTACTATTGCCAAGTGTTATATATTTTTCATATTTTTGTATTATTTTTGGGCTCGTAAATAAATATTTGCGACTTTTGTAAAAATATTTTTGTGATTTCAAATGTCAGTGCTACTAATCTCTCCTCGCTCCCATGATCTGGGCTACAAAGCCAAAGGCATGGCGTTAGTATTGACTTTCTTTTTTATGGTTGTTGGTTGTCTTTTTGATCACTCAGTGGCCAATTCTCTGGGATTTAGTTAATCATAACATTACAATTAGCGCATTCTAATTTCTTCTACCCAAAAAACTTACTTGGAACTGAACATCATTCTCATGGCTAATGAATCCCATGAACCAGAACTTGTGATTGTTCTTACACTTTGTTCCATTTAGTGGTTGTTGGCTTAATTTTAGGAGTTTGCAGGATTGATCCGTCATAACTATTGAGAAATGTAACTAGTATCGATCTTCATAATTATATTTGAGTCATGATGTAATGTTTTTGTCAAAAAGAAAGAAATTAAAAATTATTGTAAAACAAAAATTATTTAAGACCATGGGTTTCATGCTTGGTTTATTTCTATTTTAGGTCATAAAACCCATTGACTTATTCTAGGGTTTGTTTCAAGAGTCATAGTCCTTGTCATTATTATCTATACCTTTCTTGGGCTTTGCATGTTAAGAAAGAATTTTTTTTTTAAGTCAAAATTGTATTTTATGCCTCCACCAAGTCGGCTTGCCCTCCAGTAAAGTTAGCCTCATTGAAGAAATTCAACCTCACAAAAGACTATAAAAGTAGTGCTACTCGACTTCATTTGGATACCAACCAAGCAAGTTTTGATATGTAGTTACAAAATGAGGAAAAAAGAGTGAAATACCTAGAAAAGAAGGAGAAAACCCTACAGGAGAAAGAAACACATGTTATGCAAAAAGAAGTTGAAATTATCTCCTATTGTCAACACATGTGAGCTTCTAGGTTGTTGTAGGAGGTCCAAAGTTGCAGGCCTATAGTAGGGCCCAAATTTTGAATCAGGAGGGCCGAAATCTAAGCTTGTTGTAGAATTGAAGTAGTTTGACTAGATTTGACTATTGAAGATTGACTAACCATCTTCAGAGGTTGGCTTGGTGGATTTGAGAGGTATTTTAGTTTGGTAAAATGTCTTGGTTATCTTATTTGATTTGGTTCTAAAGGAAGAGAAGATAGTTTTTTTGTTTTTCCTCTAGAAGAGGGGCTTTAGCCCTGACTAAGAGCATATATCTTGTGTTTCATTGGTATTAATATTCATGTACTTATGTTTTTTGTAGTTGGTTGATGATAAGAAGATAAAATAAGATAATCACAAGTAACTATCAAGAACCGCAAATATTTTTTCCTTTTGATTTTCTAACATGATATTAGAGCTAAGGTGAAGAATAAGGTGAAAAGGTAGCTAGAAGATCAGCGAGCTCTCATCATCTTAAGGAAGGAGTTAAAAAAAAGAAGTCATCAAGGAATATCATAAAGATAATAGAAGTCAATTTCATAAAAGAAAGGAAATCTTGAAAGAAGATATATTGTTTTCATTAAGTAAGTACACCTATGGAATCATCAATGAAATATGAGAATAAGCTTCAAGCAGAATCTAACTATAGAGAACGGAAAACAAGGATGGACCACATCCTTGCAAAGAATAAGGTATTAGATTTTGTACTAGGAAAAATCAAGGAAACTTTAGATGATGTAGGAAAGGAGAAGTACAATGAGATTAATATTATTTCCATGAACTTAATTGTTGATGGAGTCAAAGAAAACTCGATTCCCTACATATCCATTCTAGATTCATCAACAAAAAAGAAAGGTTCTCTTTCAAAGTTGTTTACAATCAAGAATATTGGGCAGGTGGAAAGCCTTAATAATGAACATCGAATAGTTAAGACGATAAAGGATGATGCAATGTATTACTATTTTGTAAGAATTTCTCATATAAAAGGATGAACTTCAAGCAATAGATAAAATGGCCCCCAAAAAATAAATTGTGATTGTTTCTCTTCTAGGACTTCTCAAATCTTGGAATGCCTTTGTAGGAGGAATTAGTAGCTGGAATACTTCTCCATCCTTCAAAGAAATGTGGTCTTCCTATGTACAAGAAGAAGCTTTTATTCCTTTGGTAGAAGGTAAGAAATAAAATGAAGAAAATGACCCTAATTCCTACTTTTCCCATGTCAAGAAAAAAGGAGGAAGTAAGAAATTGAAGGGGCCAACGAAGAAGATTGATCCCCTTGAAATATATTGCTATCATTGTCACAACATGGGACACTATAAGAATCAATTTCCCGATATTCCGAAGAAAAAGAAAACATAAAGGGAGAAAGATAATGTTACAACTAATGATAATCCTCAAAGGAAGTTTAAAAATGAGGACCATGAAGTCAAAGACTTATTCTATTAAGTCTTATATATAGTTATCTTATAGTTTAGGCTATTAGTTTCTTGTAGAATTTCTCTTATGTTTGCCTCTAGGACCAATATTTTTTATTATGTTCATATATTTAATATTTTTTCTCTTGAGTTGTTTTGTTGAATTAAAGGAATCCCTCACAAAACATGGTTGATGTAAGGACAAGAGGGAACTTCCCCATTTTTTCACAAAAGATAAGTATCTTGTTCTTTATTTATTTTTATTATTGATTGCCTCTATTTTTCTAAGTTTCATTTGTTCTCATTTATAATATTTTGACTTGTTTTTTTCTTGGAAAGAAAGTTTGTAGAAATATTCTAAAGTTAAGAGGGAGCTTGCAATAAGGATCATAGCTAGTTTCAAAGGGACACTCCAAAAAGAAGGAAGTATTTTTGTTGCATAGGGAGCTCTTCAAGAGGAAATCCTATAGGGTTTGTAACGAAAGCAACTCAAGGTATGTATAAATAGTTGTAGTAGGTCTTCTTCATATAAGAAGGTACGATCATTTTGAAATTTTCTTTGTATTACTAACTCTCTTGTGTTTAGGGTTTTTAATCATAAAGATTCTTATTTAGGGAAATTAATCTTTAGATTAAATCAAACTTTGTCATATTATATATCATTTGTTCATTTTCATAAAACCCTAATATTTAGGGTTCAGTATAAAAACCTTAGCTCTTTAGGATTTGGTGAATTAGGGTTCATAACAAAACCATTGTAATAGTTAATGTCTTATCCTAGGAATAAATCCCTGGTTACATATGCTTCCATATGATTAAAACCCTAAATTGGTTATTATATATCTAAAATCAAAAGGTTTTTATGATTATATCTAGGGTTTACGATGAAACCCTACTAGAGATTGATGTAAGATTCCATAAACCATAGATGCAAAATGCTTTCGTTATGAATGTGCTCAGTTTTTAATGTCTAAGGTTTCATTTTATTAATAATATCTAAGATTTGTGACAAAGATATAGAAAAAGGTTGTTGTAAAAGTTTAAAGCTTGAAAATGTTACCCTATTCAATTTCTCCTCTTTAATTTCGATACCATCTAGGTTTAGGATTTGATATCTATAGTTCAAGTTTTTTATTAAAGTTTATGATAACCCCAGATGCTCTCTCTATGTCAATATAATAACCCTAGTTTGACATTTCATGGTGCTATATATAATTGTGCTTGGTTATAATTGCTGTTGAATATTTGCAGGTGCATAGTCTTCAATATGTTAAAGATGCTTACCTACCTCATACTTATTGATGACTTTATGATGATGTTGAGCATATTGAAAATAGGGAGGTGCAAGAATCTTGATGGAATTGAAGATTAATAGATTACGTGGTTGCCATGAGTATATAGAAGGAATGATGCTCCAAAGATTGTAGTTCTTTGATAGAGCCTGTGTGGCTATGTTGTTGGTGGTTTTGTTACCTAGTAAAGAAGAAGGAACTATATACCTCCCAAATTAAGAGGGAGGGAATATTATGATAGCTATAGTAGAAACCTTGAAGAAAGAGTAAGATCAGAGAAAGTCTAAAGAACTAGAAATCATCATTCGTAATTGGTGAAGTAGTGGACTGCAATTGGATATTTTAAAAAGTATTGAGAATGAGTTTGGTGCTACTAGAGAAGTTAAAGGAGAAATTTCACCTTGATATGTCTTTGGACAATGTGATAACCTAAGCAACATTAGAATAATTGAAGGCCCTAAAGTTGTATACTTACATACATGAACATGTACATTGGAAGCTTGAATATTGGTTGGGGGCATGAAGCTACAATATACTTTAACAGATGAACAAGTAGGTGATGTGTTGACGAAATCTCTTTAAAAGGTAGTTTATTTTAGGAGGATGCTCGAATTGGTGGATATTTTTGTTTTGATTGAAACATAAAGTTGAAGTACCATAACATTGTCTGTATGATGGTACATGGGAGGACATCATGGACTGGTTAATATTGAGATGTTAGTTGATGTATAAATCCCAGAGAGAGGGTATCGTGTGGAGCTCAGATTTAGTGTTGATAATTGGACTCCTCTAAGGGGTGGTGTCAGGGCATGGAGGCCTAGATGGTATCTATATCCAATTGGATGTGTACCAAGGTTGTAGGCTGATGGTACCTATAGTGGAAATTTCTTAGATTACACCTTAGTCCCTAGTGGAAGGATACCTTGGCAGTAGGGGTATCCCAAGCATTGTGTATAGCAATTTTCTCTTCTTAAAGAACATTTTAAATTGAGTTCAATAATGGTTGAACAATTATGAATGCCTCTCGAGTTAAGAGGCAGTGTTGAGAAATGTAACTAGTATCGATCTTCATAATTATATGAGTCATGAAGTAATGTATTTGTCAAAAAGAAAGAAAAGAAAAATGTAATGTGAAAGAAAAATTATTTAAGAGCATGGGTTTCATTCTTTGTTTTTTTTTCTTCTAGGTAAAAGCGCCCATTAAGTGCTTCTAGGGTTTATGTCAAGAGTCATATTCCTTGTCATTATGATATAGACCATTCTTTGGATTTGTATGTCGAGAAACATATTTATTTTTGAGTCAAAAATGTATTTTATGTCTCCTCCACCAAGTCAGCCTACCCTCCACTCAAGTCGGCATGTTTGAAGGAATTCAACAAGATAGAATGACTATAAAAGCAGTGCTACTCAACATCATTTGACTAACAACCAATCAAGTTTCAATCTATAATTGTAGGACGAAGAAGGAAGAGTGAAATACCTAGAAAAAAGGGAGAAAATCCTAGTGAAGAAGAAGGATATACTTGTTGTTCTATGGATAAATTCCTTTTGCAGACATAAGAAATCTCCTTAGGTCTAGTGGCTTGGTCTAGAAACAACCAAGGAAAAACTAATATGCTTTCCTTACAAAAGTCTTTTGAAATATTATAAGAATACCTACATGGAATCCTTTGCAAGTTTCCTCCTCCTTGCTTGCAAGCTTCAACTCCAACTACAATTTCTAAAAGTGGAACCTGCAAAACATCCAAAGCAAACAAGAGAAAGAAAACATACAAATAGAATATAGAAACAACTCTAAACAAGAAGCCGGGGATTGATTTTTCTACATGTGCATAAATAAGACATAATGTATAAGTAAAAAAGAACTTGTGTATTAATAGCAGTAGGATAATATTACAACCCTTGTAGGCCTTGATCTTGTAGACCTATCCCGGTTATCTTGTCCTCCCTTTTCCAAAATAGAAAGCCTTCAACCATACCTCGAACACATGGATTGATTATTGACCCATAGACACAAATGTACAGCATGAGGGCATAGCTAAGAGTCTCCAAAAGCCAACCCAAACTCTATGGGAGATAGTGAATTTACCCACTAGATGAAATTTCAACCTAAATTTGCCCATGAAATTTTCATGTAATTTCCATGTCATAATATGTACACCAATCAAAATGTTTTAAATTTAAAAAGATGTACATGTAGATATTTTCGAGGGAAAAGAAGAAAATTACTTTTTTTTAATTGCATTTTTGGCTTATCACCTTATAGGTTCACTCAAATTTCAAGTGTATACACTCGTTGGATGTAGAATTAAATTCCACATCCAACGAGTACGCATTATGCATACACATGTGAAGACAAACATTGATAAAAATTGAAGATGCATTAAAAAAACATGTTGACCAATTTTTTCTAATGTATACTCAATTTTTATCAATGTGGGTCTTCTTAGAAGTATGTAAAATGGGTACTCATTAGATTTGCATTTAATTATTCATCCAACGAGTGAATACATTTGAAATTTGAGTTAACCTATAAGGAGTTAAGCCAAAAATACAATTGAAAAAAGTAGTTCTCTTATTTTCCCTCCAAAATTCATAGCTCATATTTTATTATCTTAACTATTATTTTATTATTTTTTCTTTGGAGGCCATTTTTAGGCTGAAATTTTGTCTAATGATTCTAGGGCTTAGATCCGCATGAGGGGGAGGTAAGTTCTAGGAGATAAGAGATAATTCCTCAATATTAAGAGTTCGAGATTTGATCCAACAGTAAATAGTTAACTGACACATAGGGCATTGAATCATATCATGGTAGCTTCTCGTCACATGTTTATCCTAGTTGGGCGATTACTTTGGTAGATGTGGGAGGAGGGTATTACATGATGTTTGAAAATGCATTCAGAACAATATGAAAGAAAAGCAATTGCAAGGCATTCTGCGGAAGCATCATGGTGTTCAAACACATTGTGACTCAAAGACATGTAGGAACAATATTTTGAGCTTCAAAACTGGGCGAACATAATGAAAGAAGAAAACTTATGTTTTGCTATGGTTCTCTCCATATATGACTCCTAAAAATATTATGTGATGGGATTGTGCAAAACAGATGGAGGATGTGAAAATTGAGATGTAGATGGATTTTAAATTTGGGCAGAGGAGTGATGAGGAGCCTTGAAAGATACATCACTTTTCTTATTAGAATTGGAACTAGCCTCAAGATAATGAGAACCTGACATAACCATCAGCTTGGGTTGAAGTTCCTCCACAACTTGTGGAAGTTCCAAAACATCAAAATATAGATCATCAAAAATCAGTGGCTTAGAAGGATCAACAGTGGAAACATCACAATCGTGGCTAGATGAATCCATGAAGAGATCATGATAGCCATGACTAGGAAGTTCAAGATCAAATACAAAGGCATCCTCATGATCTAACGAATCATAAAGAAAGGAAGATTGAAAATAGGAAATTTCGCCTCTAATTCTTCATGATGATCAGATGATGGATTGGGGAGATCAAGAAGAAAAAAAATTTCCTCTCCACGTTCAACTATAAAACTGACATTCCATGAGTTATGAGTGTGATTGGAAATGACATAATCAAAAGTAGATTCTATGGAAGATTCAACAAGAATGATAGAATTGTGGAATATGTTAGAATAATGAGGGATATGTGTGGAAGGATAAATATCAACCTTCATCGCAGCTTCTTATTCAGAGATAGACTCCCACATGTAATCTTATAAATTATATCAGAGGTTGGCTACTTAACACTAAATCCATCATAAAATTGATCCTTGTGAACATCAACAGAAACAATTCAAAAAAGTGAACCAAAAAACTCCCAATTAGGAGGACCAAAAGAATCAATGGATGGAGGATGAGGAGTTAACACATCATCCTAAACATCAGATTATCAGTCCAAAACTAGGCTACAATTCTAAGTATGTGCGGTGGTAGAAGATGGTGTTAAATCGAGAGATGAAATCTAAATTTCTCCCACCTCAACCCAGGGAAATGGATTTGTTAGATGAGGGGAAGGCAAAGAGTCACTTGGAACAACAACTTAATTCATCAAAGATTTAGAAGCTCTATAATAAAGGTGCATTGGGAAACTTTCAAAAGATTTGTATTCATGCAGATTCATCGAAATGTGAACAAGAAATTCAAATATATTTTCCATTAAACTCCAATCGATATCATCTTTAGAAAATTCAAAACAAAAATGAATGAAACGATCGTGAAAATAATCAAGAGATTCATTAGGTGCTTTTCACAATCACATGATTTTTTTGAAAACAGAATTGTAATCATACCTCTCAAAGGCATGGTAAATCACCTTGACAGTATGTTCGAAAGAGTGAATGGAAGCAACTAGAAATGTGTAAAGCAATTCCTTTACGTGTCCTTCGAATGTGAGAATGAAAAACCTGCATGAAGTTTCCTCACAATGAATATTGTGTTTTGTGCAAAATTAAAAAAAATGAGCAGCATGCTCAAGAATGGTTGTTATACCCGCACCGTCAAATTTCAAATCTGACAAGTCATGAATTATTCCCATGGGTACATTTGTTTCGGGATTTTATCCCCTAAGGCTCTTGGGTGGAACCCTAGCAGACTGAAAGTTGTCTAAATCAAGAAACATGCTTACACACAACCATTATGCTAGAAAAAGCCGTTTCTAAAGTGAGAAGGACGTACCTCAGGTCCTACGTTTGGGTAGTTCCTAAAGGGTCCAAACCCTTCTTCACGCCCCTTCCGTTGCTTTGCCCTGCAAAAACAACAATTCCAAAGAATGCAGCAGTATATGGACAAAGATTTATGTGAAAATCATCTTTATGTTATACAAGAAAGCAGTTAGTTATAAACTTTTAGACATCCATTCATACATGAAATTCAAACATGAACATCATTAACATAAAGAAAGAAGAATATCGGGAACAAGACATGTTTCTTTATTAGACAAATAGAATAGCACAAAAAAGAGCAATATCACCTGAACCACTTCTGCAGGCTCAAAGCTCAGCCTCCTTCTGGATCCGTCCCACCTCAAGCCTCTAGTAGGTCTCCTTCCAATACTCACTCCAAGATGTGATAACTAACGGATGAACATCGAATCACAAGGAAACAAGGGTTTCCTGTACAAAATGGGGGAAGTGTAGAAGGCACAAGGGTCTTCAGACCTGATCAAGGGGAAATCTCAGTATAATAACCTTTCTCTATATTCTCTCCTCCTTTAGGCCTTCCCTTTGGTGTCTTTTTATACCAA
>APFE030279300.1:96034-111015 GCA_000404065.3 Pinus taeda
CTCCGTCTCCATTCCTGTATGTGATCAGAAATGTGAGTTGCCCTATCCTGATGAAAAGTAGCCAGCAGTTCAGTTCCGACATCATACCGGATGGGCAACTGAAAATGGTTCAAGAAAATGTTAGCTAAGTCGGCGAATGATGAAAATTTTCCCCCAGGCAACTCTATATACCACTTAGCCGTGTTACCAGTTAAGGTGCATTGAAATAATCTCAACCTAACCGAATCGTCGATCAGGGAGTTCGATGAGCACCATAAGTGAAACGTGGTTACGTGGTTGCCCGGGTCCTCACCACTTTTCCCTTCGAATTTTGGAATATCCGAAGGGATTTTAGTCGGGACCAGAGGCCAGGCAGGATTGTAGTTGATTGGGTCATTAGTTAACTTAGTGAGGTCTGGCAAGTTTAACGTTGCCAGAAACGGAAGTCTAGGCGGGGCTTGGGGATTCCACCCTGACTGGGTGGCGGTCCCGAAGCTCTTAAAAGATTGGCCTGGATTTTGTGAGGTACCAGGCTGCCCGAAGTATCCTGTAGAACCCGCTGAGCCAAAAGGAAGACCTTGTGACCCAGCAAATCTCGGAGTTTGACCAACTTCGGTCGTATATCCACTAAACCCTGCTAAGTTTCCTCCAAAAGGACTGTAAGGAGTTGACAACCCCTGATATGGATTCCAAGCCGAAGCTAGGGGAGGAATGCTTTGGAATGAACTAACCGTGGTATATGGTCTGTTCCCATATTGGCCATAGAATGGATTCCCAGTTTCGGCACTACTAAGCCCAGGGTTATTCCAACCTTGGAAAGGATTGCTGCTTTGTCCTACTGAAGAAAAAGGGATAGATCCTACTGTAGGGTTGGAATGTGGTATATGACCACTTCCAAATGGAAAACCTTGGAATGAAGCCGACGCACTCATTGTGGACGTGGCGGCCCCGAAGGGAGCTGAAGGAATGCCCGATGATTGGGTGCCAAATGGGAAGTACCCAGAATCGAAAGCCTTTATTTGGGAATTTCCACTCGTAGATGGAATGGAAGTCGACCCAACAACAAATGTGCTAGTAAAAGATCCGAATAATGAGACGGAGGGGATGGAAATAGTTCCACCTCCTTGCATAGATATAAGAGTCTGTGCAGTCGTAGCACTAGTAGAAGCCATGCCTCCCGTAGTGGTCATCGAAGGTAAGCGCGTAGCGTAACCTGGACTTGCCGGTCTTTGCGACAGAGTTCCAACGTATTGCAATACGTGTGGATAACTCGACGGTAGAGGAGAATTCAGAGCCGCTAACAACTCTGAAAGTTCTTCTACCTCAATACTATCTTCCATTTGTAAGGGAACTTGAGTGGGAACTGGTGGGTTCCTTTCTTGTTCTCCGGAAGTACCAGGTGTTGCTTCAATACTATTGCCCCCGAGGGGAGGATCAATCCCCGATGCGTCAATTGGAGTGGGACAAAACCCACTGGTATTATTATCTCTGCGCCTTCTCGGAGAAGGCTCTACACTTGGTGGTGAGAGACCATGAAGTCTATGAGACCGTCTGGGAGATCGGTCAGCCACTTTGAATTCTTTGTTTAAAGATCTAACTAAAGACTCAAAAAATTTAAATCTAGGCCGACTAAGAGCACAGAGCACCCACTAAAAAGTCCCTAAAGATACAGCCAATCAAAACAACTTCCAAGTATTTCCGCTCCGGGTGATAGGGACCGGAACCAAAATACGAGAAAGTGGAAAATAAAGGGCCTTCCAAGATAGTCTGGGGTGATGAGGCCCAGGCCTATCAGCGAAGGTATCAGAGGAAGTTACGCTGACCTCCTAACAACAGTCTGCGCCGGTGCAAGCCCCCAAGCTTCGCCAAAAGGGTGCCCTCCAGTAGTGCTTGTTGAGAGTTGATACAAACGTCGACCTCGGGTGCCACGGGATTCCCCTCCGCAGCTACCTATGTAGTTTCCTAGGAGTGGCAACTAAGGATACCAACTCGTCACAGAAGCCAGGTGGAACGGTCTTGAGGTAAGTTCAGACAAGTAGGAGAGGGGGTATCTCTCTTCCCTGTCTTCATAGACCCTCACACTTAACTCCCAGATCTGGAGCTTTCCTGGTCTTCCTAACGCTATTGGATTTTCTCTCTTTAATCAGACTCCTATGTTTTGACGTTTAATGTGGCCTTGGAGAGTTAACTCTCCACTCGCCTATTCCAAGGCCCTAAAATCTTAAAATTTGTTTGTGTATTTAACTTAAAATAAAAAGTTCTAGTTGATTTTAATTAGCGCTTGATTTTAAGGGTTGTTCTTTAAGTCAAAGGATGGTGGAAGTGAAACTAGTGGTGTGTTTTTTTTTTGACGCAAAAAATATAAATAAAACGTAACTATATGCTTATACACTTTGTCATTGTTTTTCGATGAAAAGTAATCTTCTACCGGGTTCAGAAGGAAACTTCTAATGAAACAAACTTTTTCTTTTCTTTTCTATTCATTCACACTTCACACTCAAAATTTAACAAATCTATTTTATGCCAAAAGAGATGCAAATTTGTCCTAATGCAAGACTAAATGTTTGATGCAAGATTGAAAACTACTCTAACAAGAAATAAAAGTTGTTTTTGCTTATCAAATTTCCTTTTTTCCACTTACAATATTTAGATGGAATCAAAGATGCTGCAATTCGTCTAAATACTAAAAGAAAAACTCAAGATAACAAAAACACTTTCATTCAACAAAAGGAAACAAAATTAAAAGCAAATTCAAGAAAGAAAAAACTAAAACTTTTGAAAAAGTTCACCTGAAAGTAGCAACAAAAGGGTCTTTTTGAATATGCTTTCAACAAAAACCGACACTTCGCAATTGAAACAAGCAAGAAACACCTTTCGCAAGTTGACACCCAACAAAGAATGAAAACTCACCAAAAAAAAAATGTGCTCAAAAAGGCTTTCGACAATGGAAGGCAACAAGGAAAGCTTTGGTAACAAAGACCAAAAAAAAGATCAAAAAGATGGTTCCAAGAAAGTCTCAAAATGACAACTTTGATGAGACAAAGAAGTAACTGGTCATAAAAATTGATTTCGTTAAGCAAACAAAAATTCACCAAGAAACAAAGTTAAACACAAAGATTAATAACAATCTTTTCTGCTCTGATCACTCAGGGCAGCCATGATTCCAATAAAGAAATCTTGTGTGTTTAAAGCGAAAAGATGATGACACTTGCAAACAAAAAACAAGACCAAAACTCAGAGAGAAATCAAAGTAAGGACACTTGCTGTAAGACAGAGAACTGATACTGACAAAAATGACTGTTTAAAACTGACTGAAAGCACTAGACACACTCCAGAGGCAAAAAGGTTTATAAATCCTGAAAGTTGCCAGGTATACGCGACTTCATTTAGTGCAGAATGCATGTATACGCGACTGTTTCTAAGGAAACCTGCGTATACACGGGTTCACTTCAGAAAACAAGCGTTTATACGCTTCTGTAACTAAACAAAACAACGTGTATATAATATTTCAGGAAAAATAAAAAAGAGACTCAAGAAACTGGTAAAACTCAGAAGTCAGAAACAGACTAGACAGTAACAATAAGCTAGCAAGCTACTGAGCCCTGATAGGCTTGACAAACGCCCAACTAGGAACAACAAAAGTGTTGGTCCCCAGTGGAGTCGCCAGTTCTGTTGCGGGATTTTATCCCCTAAGGCTCTTGGGTGGAACCCTAGCAGACTGAAAGTTGTCTAAATCAAGAAATGTGCACACACACAGCCATTATGCTAGAAAAATCTATTTCTAAAGTGAGAAGGACGTACCTCAGGTCCTACATTTGGGCAGTTCCTCAAGGGTCCAAACCCTTCTTCACGCCCCTTCCGCTCCTTTGCCCTGCAAAAACAACAATTCCAAACAATGCATCAGTATATGGACAAAGATTTATGTGAAAATCATCTTTATGTTATACAAGAAAGGAGTTAGTTATAAACTTTTAGACATCCATTCGTACATGAAATTCAAACATGAACATCATTAACATAAAGAGAGAAGCATATCGGGAACAAGACGTGTTTCTTTATTAGACAAATAGAATAGCACAAAAAAGAGCAATATCACCTGAACCACTTCTGCAGGCTCAAAGCTCAGCCTCCTTCTGGATCTGTCCCGCCTTAAGCCTCTAGTAGGTCTCCTTCCAATACTCACTCCAAGATGTCATAACTAAGGGATGAACATCCAATGACAAGGAAACAAGGGTTTCCTGTACAAAATGGGGGAAGTGCAGAAGGCACAAGGGTGTTCAGACCTGATCAGGGGGAAATCTCAGTATAATAACCTTTCTCTATATTCTCTCCTCCCTTTGGCCTTCCCTTTGGTGTCTTTTTATACCAATTCCAAAGTAGTTTTTTAGTTAGGAATTGGTTTGGGACAGTTGAGGCCACGGGCACTAACAGGTGATCAGCAGGTAAAACCCGCGATCTCCACCCGAAAATAAGGAGTTTTATAATTTTTTAAGTGTTTCAATACATATACGCGGGTTGGGTATATATGAACCCACGTATACACACGTTTAACTCAGGGCAATGTCGCGTACATGGAATAAAACACTGTTTTTTAGATTTTGGACCACGTCTGGAAGGAGGGGTTGCCTTAGGCCGTGAGTGCAGCATCACAAACCATAATAGTGAGATTTGGAGCTATAACAACATTCAAATTAGAAGTTTTAGAAAAACATGTTGGTGTTATGATTTGGCAAGAAGCCATTAAATATGGATAATATTCAAAAAGACTTCATCGGCTTAGATTTTCAGCTGGACCTCCTTCTAGCACCAGAAATGTTGAGAGTGTCGGATCCACCTACATTCATAGCATCTCCCTAATATGAAGTCCCAATTAGACCTCACACCATTTGGTGTAGGTATCCCATTTGTAATACGACCTGATTGTTGATGAAGTGGTATTTAACGATGTGCCTTGGCTACAATAGAGCATAGAGTGTTGTATGGTGACTTTGGTGGGAACAAGTGTGTGACTCTGTGGAAAGTCAAGTGCAATGCATGGAGCTCCTAACACACAAAGGGGAAAATGATTTAGTCCCTTAAAATCTTGTAATAGTATGCAACTTCAAAGGAACACATGAGCATAATGACATCACAATCTACTCGACGAAATAGTTCACAAGTTAACAATGATGGAATTAAATAGCAACACACATTCAACAAGATTCGTACCAATGCAAAAAAAATAGTTCATAAGCATAAGTGTAATTTAAATAACATACATTGCAAACATAACAAGAATAGTCCTACTATATTTACAACATATGCATGAAAATATGTCAACTCTAAGCTTTTGTTAAGTGAAATTTCCATTCATACATATACCATTGATGAACCACTAGCCACAATAGTGGAACATGAAGTAAACACCTTCCCCTCTAAAGAAATATATTCCCTCTATACTATAAAGAAGCCACAAGGCTCTCACAAACTCCCAAGCTCTTGATTCTAAGGCTAAGCCTAGCCAAAATCTTGGCTCCCAAAATCCCTTTACATGTGTTACGAGGGTATATTTATAAGAAGAGGGGTTGACTCTTCAATTCCCCTTTGTGACTCTTGGAATTCCACTTACAAATTAATTAAAAAATAATATTACATTTTACACTCGTACCCATATAAGATCAAATTAGGTAGAGCCAAATAGACAACCTAATAAGACAAAACATATCATTCTTGAGTTTGGGGAAACTCCACCTCAACAACTTCCACTTGATGTTTCTCAGTGACGTAGCAATTCCAAGCTTTGTATTGCATGATGACATCCACAAACTTTGTTATGATGTCTCATTGGAAGAAGACTCTATCCTTCATGGCATCTGGGTACACTGACTTGGAACGAGTTTGTGTTTCGTTCTTGAGCGGGAGCAACATTGTGTTGATTTGGACAAAGCCAAAAATGTACTTATGCATGTTCTATCTGTTTACTTCAAGATCTTCCTTGATGGTTACCTAGCTCAACTATTCCAAGTACTATTCAATATCCTACATGAACTGATTCCTATTCTTGATCTTCGTGAGTGAACCGAATGATGGGATCTTTTGATATTTCACCAAGAAGTTCAAGTTGTTATACAAACATGCATGTGATGCATGTGTGTTGGAAATGAGTGATGCAAGCTACTTTTTATTTTGTATAAGCATTCACACCTGTTACTTATCAAACATTGCCTCTTGCCTTGTTTTCTTGTCCAATTCAAGTGGTTCCCCTTTGCATTTCATTGATCATTCATGCACGACAACAATGGAAAGTTTTACATTCTGAGAGTCTCTTAAAAAAATATTTACACTTTTGTTGCAAGCCATGCAAGTGGACAAATTCCTTATGCACAGTAACAATCTCCTCATAAATACTTTCCATGGTCTCTCCTAGTGTCGATACTTCAACGTGTATCATTGTCTTCAGTTCTTCTAGATGGACCTATGTGGAAGCTGCGTTCTGAGTTGTTTTTTAGATCTATTCAACCTCTTTCCTAACAGCTTGCAAGTTGTTTGCCAATTTCTTTTTCTCTACCATCAAATACACCATGTTTTACTTTGAAGCACCAACGAAGTCTAAGTTGGCTACAACAATGGCACATGTAGTTCTTCTGGTTTCGGTCATGATCACCCTTTTGATGATGAATGCAGGTGATGTGAGGTAATCCGAAAAGTGTTTCTTCCTTGATTGTAAAATCCTTTTCTGAATCTCCTGATAGGTCAGATTGTACATATCCATAACTAGACTATCATTAAGAGGAACAATTTTCTCTTCCTTGCTTAGAGCTTGCTATGCTCAAGGATTGGGATACTGAATGGTGACCTGTTGTGTACTTGGCATCAAATCAACATCTTGGTTTTGCGGCTCCAATTCATCCATGCCTTGAATTTCGATCAACCCCTCTATCTCTTGAGTGAGCTCCTTGTCCTGTATTTGTTTTTTATCCACCTCTTATTTCCAGTTCCCTTTTAGCTCTTTAGCTTGTCTCTACACTATTTCTTCTACTATTTCCTCTGTTATTCACCTTTCTACTTCTTCTTGCTTCTACTTCTCTTCTTATTATTAGCTCCTATGCTCATGTTCATCTCTATACTTTTGTTCTTCTTCCTACATGTTTTGTTCCCTCCTTGCCTCTGCTACGAAATATGCTTTCATAATGGTTGGAACTGCTTTCATCTTCTGGCTTCGTTCTCCCCTTGGACTGTGCACGACCTTCCCCTTTCCCTTCTCATGCATTGGGTTGCACACTTATATTGGTGGTTCCTCTAGAGTGCCTTCTTAATGCGGAGTAACCAGTGAATTTCCTGCAAAACTAATTATCTTGTGGGACTTGGAGGAATTATAACATTTCCTCCATCCATCCTCCTCGAGCCAATGAAAGGTCCCACTTAGCCACTGAAAATGGGTCCTCACACAATGGTATTTGCAAAAATCCTTGGATCGTATGAATTGAAGTCCCGAGTATCGAATGTGAATTTATATATCGTCTTCCCTTTGATATCCACAACTTTCATTTTCTTAATCTCTTATAATCTGGTCTACAAAGGAAGGATATACAAAGGTGATTTCTTCTTCCTATGCAGATCTGTTGAAAACCCTGTGGAGAGATGATATGAAACTTTCATGACTAAATTATCAGTGGCATGCCTCGGTAAAATATGTGGCAAATTATATCTGCCAAATACCCCGAGGAAAGTGCCATCCAGTGAGGGAAACCAATTTGTTATCTATGATATTGCTTCCATTACCCCATGTGACATGCAAGGCAGATCTTCCTCAAAGATCATCTTATACAATGGGATGAGAAAGTGGTCAGTTGGATTCTCCATTTCTCCTCTGTGGTTGCGCTCCAAAAGAATCTTGTAATAAACATATACAACAGAATCTCGTTGTTTTTAAGTCTAATTCATGTTATGGAATGAATTATGTGTGTAGATTGCATTGTGTAGATATCCAGAAATATAAAATATAGTTTCCTTTGCCTTGTGAGGACTAAGGGCATTAGACACATGGATCCATAAATTTTGAGCCAACAAATATGACCAATTGAATGGTTTACCTTCATTCACAACCTAGTCAATTAAGAAAGCCCACCCTTCAAGAAATGTCTCGGTGCTCTACTGACCATGGATTCTACAACATAGCATGATCAACAACTGATAGACCCTCAGAAGATATTTTTTCTTATATGTGTTGGTGGGTGTCTAACAAAAATTCGTTGGATCCTTCACCCAACATTTAATAATCTCCTTAGTGCTCAAGTAGTTGGTATTCTCATAGAAGAACGAGTCCATGAGTGGTTCGGGCTTAGGAAAATGGTACATGACATGATAGTCTGCTTCCAAAAAAGAAGCAATCCTCCATTTGCTCGTACTACCAAGACTCATAGTCTTTAGATCTGTGTGAGATAATATCCAACTAATAACATATACACATGGAAATGATGTGTACCTAAATGAAACCCTGTGTAACCTCGACTTCTATACATTAGTGTACACCTGTTGATCTTCCAAATATGATTTTAAGGTTCCTGCTGAGAAATTTTCACTCACCTTTTGCCATGTGGCATTTGATTCCTTTTCTACAAACAGTTGAGTGTCTGAGTATGCTAGCAAGTAAACTGGTGTAATCTCAACTCCCTCCCTAGTGCTACTATCTATGGTATCCTTTGAAGAAGTTCTTTTGGGTGCCATGATAACATTGACTGATAAACAATAGTGCTCAACACCTACAATACCTATGGGAGGAAAAATCAGTCATGGCACACAATAAGTTAGCTTCAATAAATCAACTTACAAAGCAAGATTAGGAAAAACCACATGCATTGAATGGAAAAATTGCACAATTTTGAAAGTGAAGGAAGGTACACTAGTTATGTGAAATTTGCATTGCACAGTTTTAGCATCCAGTGATGTAGCTTGAGGCTAGAGAAAATGCAATGTGCAGTCCAATATGGGCAGGCTGTGGGAGAGACTGTGCATTTCGTAGTCTCGGTGGCCAAGGTGACAGGAATGATCCCTAGAACTATGCAATCTTTTGTCGGGTTAGGTTGTACTGCACATTCTTCAGTCTTAGAGGGAAATTTGAGAACTTGAGCCTCAGACTTGTGCAATGCCCAACTAGACAAGGTGAAAATGACCAAGGGATGAGTAGATCTGCCTAGTGAGAGTGTGGGAAACAAGCGGATATGAGTAATAGTGCATGTTAAGTTTCATAATTGACTAAGTATGGATAGATTAGTGCAGAAAAAGTGCAGAAGATAAACATACAAAAGGAAAAATGAACATGTAAGAGGAGTCGCGGCAACGACGACCACTAACAAGCAAAAACAAGAAACTAATGTGATATTTGTGAAAGGTTAATGATAGGACGAATCAACACTTGAAGAGGCTAATATACATTAAAAAACCAAAGATTATGAAAATAAATAAGAAAAATCTCACTCACAAAAGCCAAACAACAAAAGGCAATAGAAAAGGCAACAAAAGATGAAAAAAGAAAAACTCACCAAGAAAATCACTGCAAACTCCACCAAAAGATCCTTGATCTCCTTGCGAATGCTATAGCTCCAAGATAATGCACAACTAATATTCAGGGGTGTTAATTAAATATATCGAGACTAGTTGAGGTCTATTAAACGCATGCCTAAAATGAAGGAAAAAGCAACACTTGGCAGAAAGTTCCAAAATAGTAAGTGTGCCACCTTCGAGAAACTAATTAGTGAATCCCTATTTTCTAGGGATTCTTTTTTATTTTTTTCTTTTCTCCTTTTTTTAGGAACCTTTCAACCATACTACGAAGAAGGATTGTGCAATTCCCAAGGACTAGGCAACTTCTTGACTCAATGCATTGTGCATTTTCTGAGCTCAAGGGGTGGTTTCAGCAGTTTCTGTGCACATTTGGAGAACCCAAATTTCTGTTATAGCAACTAATTAAGTCCCTTCTATTTGTAGATTACTAAACAAATTATTTTCTGCATCCTATAGAAAATATTGAAACTAATACAATGCAACCTTCAACAATTAAATTAAATGCAAAAACAAGAAACCGAGCAAGAAAGAAATACACAACACATGACACCATTATTTTTGGACAAATGTCCCCGAAAAAACCCAATGCGAGAAAACCAATGCAACAACTAATGGTTTGTATTATTAAGAAGTATTTTTTTGAATACAATCTTTGGATGCCTTGTTGGATATCCAATATAGAGAATTTGACTGATAGAGAGATGAGTGAGATATTCATTAAACTGTCACTGGTGATCCACAATTGATCCAACCACAAAATGGCTAGCCCCTAATAAAATCTATGCAGTTTTTGCGTAATCACTGCGCTCTTCTGCGTCCCTCCTTCTGGGGATTGTGTCACTCCTTTTGCCTAATCATTTTTCTTCTGCAACTTCGACTTCTGCCCTCCAAGTCTCACACCCTGGCTTCTAGCTCCATAACTCAACTTCTCCATAAAAATATGAATCTCCTCTCAAGATCTACGCTTCTTTTACATTAGCCTATGCTACCCAACATAGAATCTACGCTACCTCCTCTCGATCTCTCTCTTCCTCCTTTGTGATGTATTCCCGAGTCATGAAATTTCCCTCTAGAACTATCCCTACCCCTCACACAAGAAATCTCTTCAATCGATTGTCTATCAATTGTTGCACTACCCTCTCTGAGAAATTCCATCTCTTGATTTCCCTCCGATGTGATTTCCAAATGCCCATCAAGCCTCCTCTTATAATCTTCTCGTTGAGAACCAACAACCCATATTAGATTCTAATAAATGGCTAAGATCATTTTGGCTTGATCCTCATCTTCTTCTAGAAGTTTCAACCTCAGTTTAATTAATACCCTTTAATTATTTTAATTTCCTATGTTTAGACATAGGCACCCATTAAAAATAATTAATCATTTTAATAAAATTGTCTCTGGGTGGCATTTCGCAAAACAATTTATGGATATTTCGGAATAGATGTGTCCAAGCCTCCTTGCAAATTTTAAGGCTTATAACGCATTTGATGCTACCAGAAATCAGTAGTTTCCATCATCAAGGATGGGATGCCATCTATAATTGTGTATTTCTCAAGCTCAAGGTTGGTCTGCCAAGAATTATGGCACAATTTATGGAGGCAAGGTTGGCCAGCCTTCCAATATTACACAGTTTCTAGAGGCAAGCCCATCAAATGTTGCAAGGTAAAGTTAGAAGTTTGCTTGTGCCTACAAAAGTTCAAATAAAGGTAAAAACAAAGAATCACAAGCACAACATGAAAATAAAAGTCTTTGACATACCATGAATACTCGATGACATTAAAAGATAAGTCACTATTGACAGAAGGAAGGTTCCAAATTGAAAGCATAGGCAAACTTTTTGGCGGGTGGTTGTAGCAGCTACAGCAGACCTGTATCTCTCGAGGAGAGCTTTGGTGGTATGGTCGAGAAGGAACCTAACAATTCTAGCCCATCAACTACATCTATTTCTCTAGAAATGCTTTCAAATTTTCTTTGAATAGAATATCGAAGTCCATTGTTGTGAACATTCTCTAATAAATATATTTTTCTCTAATTAATACTTTTTTGGATTATGTATTTCAAAATAATTTAGCTTGTAGGTCTTTTCTATAGGTATTATTCTTTATCCAAATTGAATAATTATATTTTTTGTCATCTATATTGACGCTTTTAGAGCAAAAAAAGTTTAGGAATCAACTCATAAGACTACTTTTACCGGTAGGACTCAAATAGGCAAACTGGGGTTTGAAATGTTTCGAGAGAAATTTAAGGTATCCAATGGAATAGTTTAGGGGTAAAACTTTCATGATTTAATTCAACATATCTTTCTCCTACTCTACACATGTATACCTTTCCAAGGGCATAATAATAACCTCAATTAGAGTTTGTATGCAAACGTTATAGCGCTCGGAAGTTGACCTTCCAGTTTTGACCATCATAACTTGAAAGGATGTCATACTATTCCCCATTATTCATAAAAAAGAATGGGATATAAACATGAAAATGATGAATAATAATATAGAGTAATACATATTTTACTATATCCAAGTGTTGGAGGAGTCAAACCTAACCACTAGTAATTTATTTGGTTGTGTCATAATCAAACCACTATGAGGAAAAGGCGTTCCATTTTTTTCAAGTGCATTTTGTTCCATAGATAAGAAGAGTAGTCGAGCTGGATAAAAATGGATTAAAAAAATATGATTTGTACATTGTAATATCCCATGCAACATAGGGCTTACTTCTTTGTATTTGAAACCATGTTCTATTAAGATAAACAGATCAAAGTGACCTTACCTTCCACCTGGGTTTTCTTCTGAAAGGGTTTCCCATGATATATCTGGCGTCAATTGTTGTTTGTGAGTTTTTATTTCATTTTTATTTATTTTATACATAATTATAATTTTCAAGTTTACACAATAAGAAATAATCTATGGGTCCAAAAATATAAAGAGAATTAATCCATTATACTGTAGATTTCAGACTTAAAGTATAAGTTTATTAGATCTATTGTGACAAACTTCTTGGTGGAATATCCACAGTAGTTGACAAATAAATGCTTATAATTTTGAATTAATTATGATATTTACTCACCCACTAAAAATCCTCTTTATATATCTATTTTGTAATCCCCCTTATAGTATGTCATAATACAAATCTATTTGAACGCTAAAAATTCTGTGCACTTATATGGATAAAGTTGCTTGAGGCTAAAATTATTTTTTGATTAAAAATTTTGAGGAAGGTGTGCACCTATAGGGATGTCATCACCACTGATGCATGATATATCTAGTGTTAAAATTTATCTTGGTTAAAAATTTCAATAATTTACTAGTCATATGCGATCAATAAAATTTCATGGGTATATATTTGGATAGTTCATCACAATGTACTTGGTAAGTAAGCTAAAATCTATAGTATGAAGGTTAAATTCCTTTAGGTTTAATATTTGTTAATTACTAATTTTATTCCTATGCATGTAATAGATAAAATGTGCATAAAATAAAGAAAATAAAATATAATTATACATGAACAATGAACATGAGGATTTGTCTTTTGAGCCCTTATGGGAAGGAATGCAATTGCAAGATGAGGTTGCTACACTCTCATTTTCTCTAGAATGGAAGTAATGAAAGTACAAAGGAGAAGGTACTGCCTGTGGAGCTACATGAGAACTGTATCCTTTTACTCTATTAAAGAAAACTAACCCCCTTTGTTATTCTCTCTAACTCAAATTCTCAATCACTCTTCCTTACCATGGAACTAGATACAATTGAATATAATGTAACCCATTTACTTCTTACTAGCCTAGTTTTGATATAACCTGATAGCCAACTAGAGGTGAGGTTACACCCATTCAACTCTCAGCTATACTTACAACTTTGACACTTTTATAGTTTCATACATAGTGCAAACATGGAAGTATCATTTTCTATGAGCCACGAAGATTGAAGTCACCTCCTCGCGGACGGTAGTAGTTAAATACTATAGGTAAACTTGTGAGAGGCATAACCTTTGCACACATTTTATAATTGAAAGGATTCTTACACCATTGGAGATGCCTTAGATTTCAACACTTAGGAAAGAGATTTTGACTTCCAAATATATTTTTGTATGCCTCAAAATGACCTCAGAAGGTTTGAGATGCTAATTTTTCAATATCTGACCTACTGATAAAAATGACCCTGCAATAATTTCCTCCAATGATCCTACTCTAAAAGCGTTGACGTTGGAAAAAAGTAATATAATGATATAATTTAGATCATACCTCACCATTTTCTGGGGTTTTGATCCCAAAAATAAATTACCAAATGAGGTGAGGAAACTTTTTTACCACCTTCTCACTAATTTTCCATTTTTATTTTCGTTCAAGTTGTCCTTCAAACCCTACCTACCAAAGATCATGATACCCTTTTCTTATATTTTTGGAACTCTTCTAAAAAACTACGTCATCTTATAACTCTACTTTAACATTAGGTGCTAAGTCTTGCATGAAAGGTAGGACCTAATCTTCCTCCTAATCCAACATTGAATGTTCATTGAGTTTGATAAATTTCACATTCACCATAAAGTAAATACACATGTATCAGGGTAGACTATGTTTGTAGGAATTATATCCAACTTTTTATACTATCTTGAAAGGACTATATCATAGAGACTTTGTCTTCTTATCAAGACCCCATAATTCATCCTTTTTTAATTGTAACCATCCCTTTTCTTCAATTATAACTGACCTCTCTATTTTGTGTTGGTCCTTCTTCGCTTTGCCTTTTTCCTATGAATTCTTCCATGTCTCCTATTTTTTCAAATGGATCTATCTAATATTATCAGCAAATTTTCCTAATCTTATGCATCCCTTGTGAGATCTTCCCTCACTCCTCCTTTCTTCCATATATAACATCCAATGGTGAAGGTAGAAAATATATAAAACAAGTTTCAATTTGGGACTTATTAGTAGAAATATGAAATAATCTACTATAAGAGTGTTGTATATAGAGCATATTTTCATCCCAAGTCTTCAAAGGCTTTTGATTTTGACACCTTAATGGTTGTATAAAAGTCTTGGTGACTACTTCTGTGTGTCGATCTTTGTATGGATGGAATCATGTACATCTTATGGTATTCCTTGCTAACATGATGCTACTTGGTATTCTAAAGTGCACCCACTTGTTCAAAGAAGAAGATTTTTCTTTTTCCCCATGAATGCATTATTACATGGTATGAGAATGCACTAGTTGTTGAACTTTTCATATCACAAATAAGCACTCATGTCCCTTCCTAGTTGTTGGTAAAGTTTTGAAAAAATCCATAAACATTTTTTCCCAAAAATTAATGGGTATAGGTAATGAATGGTATAAACTCTAACAATGTTTATTTTTATTATTATGCCCGCTTACCAACATGTTGATAAGGAAAAAATTTAGGGGTTAGTATTCATAGGTGGGCTAATTTTGCATGCTTTTTAAAACAAAAATATTCGC
>APFE030279300.1:111035-138834 GCA_000404065.3 Pinus taeda
AATTACAATGATTTGAAACACATGAAACTAAATTTTAATAATTGAAATATGAGATATTTATGAAATTTGATGAAATTATTTCACATAAAAATGATGCACTTTTGCTCTTTTTATTTTCGATTTAGTATTTTTAAATATTTTAATTTATCGAATTGTATAACATTAATAACCTTCACATTACAGAATTCTTATTATAATTTATTCTAAGTTTAGTAAGCAACTTTTTCTTTCATTTTTCTTTCCTGACAATTGGACTGCAGCCAGACTATTTACATTTATTCATACAATCCATTAAATTTTTTAATTTTTTAAAATATTAATCATTAATAATTTTTTAATTAGTAGTATATTATTAATTTAAAAGGTGGAAACATTATTTTTATATCATTCAAAATATCTATTCAAATATAAACAATGCTATGAAGAGAAAGTTCTTTTAATATACAATTTTTTCTTGAATCAATCAACTTTTTGTTTTTAGTTAAGGAATTCAGAGATTTCGATTTGAAAAGATTGAGAGACACTCTTCCTGTTTATGGATATTTGAATTAACCAACTTTACAATTTGGGAACTTCTAAGATTTATATTTTGAAAATGTATATATGGATAAAAGGAAAAAATTAAAAAATAAAACTTCTGTAACATCTTGAGATTATTGAAAATGCTCATAGCGGAAAAAAGGGGTAAAATTCCATTAACATCATGAAATTACTGAAAATGTTCTTATCGACTTAAAAATGGTAAGTGTAAACAGTCGAGAGGTATGTTCCCAATTTAGTAATTTCATATATCGTTGCCATTAAGTTAATGGTTCTAAGAGTGGGTTCAAATTACTAAATTAGGAAAATCTATTTCCACGGTTTTACACTTATCATATATATATACATATGTTAAAATAGTTGGAATTTGAGTAAAACAAATTCAAGAGGTATTGTCTGAATCATATTTTTGATGGTGGAAATAGAAATGTCTAGAGCACCTAAAATTTTGAAGTTTAACAAGTATACCCTGTATTTACAAAAGTTCTTGCCAACTTTTTTTTTTTAAATATGACCGAAATTTCCATAACTTTTAAACAAAAAGAATATAATTAAACTACAACTATATATAATATATATATAATATATAATATATATATATAAATAATATATATTATATATATATAAACCTACCTCTGGCTAATTTTGGTCACGTGCAAACACTAATTTGATGTTTTTTTCTATTCAACTTTACATAGTCATGAACATGACAAACTGGAAAGTTCTATAAATGTGTTAGAAAACCTGCACAGATGAATCTAGCTAGTAAAGGTTGAACACACAGCTTTGCAGAGGAAAAGCACTAAAAGAAAATAAAAAGAAGAAAAGAATGATTCATAGAAAATAGGTTACAATGCTCATGATATAGCATTACCGGGTGAAGATCTCAAGGTAATGCACCATAGTGGTGATCAATGAGAAGACTCAACACCTACAACAAGTTTCGGAGATAACTAGCCAGTCGCGGAGTGAAAGAATGAGCAAATCAAGGAGTAAATCATGCAAAAGGAATTTTGCATGCAGTCCCATGCTCTAACTAAGAGTCCGCGTGTATGTGTGTAGTAGTTCCAACATGCAAAAGGAATCTTGCATGTAGTCCCATGCTCTAACTAAGAGTCCGCATGTAGGTGTGTAGTAGTTCCAACACCCCTCTTAAACACCACTATGGGGAAAAACAGAAAATGGGCTGTGGCAACTAAGGCCAAAGGTCACCCAAAATACAGTGTAACTTGTACTAAAATTGAGGAAAGAGGGAAAACCTCGTGGGAAAACCCCCCCCTTAAAATACAATGTAATGAAAAGAAAAGAGGAAAAAAAGACAGTTGCTAAGCAACTGTGTCCTTCACTCCAAGACGATCACGCAGAGAGCGAAACTTCTTCTCAGTGAATGTCTTGGTGAAGATGTTTGTCAGTTCTGCTGAGGGACATAACTACAAATCAATGACCCGATCATGTACTAAGTCTCTGATGTAGTGCATATGGATCTCTATGTTCTTCATCCACGCTGCTGTACTGGATCCCTACAAAATTTGAGAGTGCTCTGGTTGTCACACCAGATGACAATGGGCTGGTGGAACTGGATGCCCAACTCAGTGAGGAAGTGCTATAGCCACGGAGCCTGAATGGTGATGTTGACTACTGCTCTGTACTCAGCCTCAGCTGAAGAGAGAGCAATAGCAGCCTACTTCTTGCTCGACCAATAGATAGGGCCAGATCTTAGACTGAATGAATATCCGGAGGTGGACTTGCGATCAATGCTATCTCCTGCCCAATCAGAATCTGTGAAGCCAAGGAGATTCAATGCAGTGCCTGCTGCAGAGTGAATCCCGAAGGTTATGGTTCCCTGCACATATCGGAGGATGTGCTTGGCAGCATTCCAGTGTAGCTCATGCGGCTCCTGCATGTATCTGGAAACTGCCCCTACTGCATATGCGAGATCTTGTCTCGAGTGGGTGAGGTACAATAAGCTCCCAACTAGCTGTCGGTAGAGAGTGCTATCAACTAATGGATTGTCACCTCCATCCTCAAGGTGAATCCCAGACAGAAAAGGAGTCGGTGCTGGCTTGTAGTGAGTCATGCGAAATCTCTCAAGGAGATCCCGTACATACTTAGCCTGAGAGAGTTTGATGCCTGTGGCATCCTGGCTAATCTCAAGACCAAGAAAGAAGTTTAATGGACCCATGTCCGTCATCAAGAACCTATCATGCAAGGCCCTCTTCACTCTAGCAATCGATGAAGCCGAGCTGCCGGTGATTAGGAGATCATCCACATACAAAACTAAGATAAGAAGAGAATCATGTGTCCTGAGCATGTAAACATTAGGATCAGACTTACATCTTTCAAAGTTTTGTGATAAGAAAAAGGAATCCATCTTTGCATACCAAGCTCTCGGGGCCTACTTAAGGCCGTAGAGATATTCCTTCAGTCTGCAGACCAAAGATGAATCATGAATGAAACCATGTGGCCGCTCCATGTAAATCTCCTCTGATAGGTCTTCGTGAAGAAAGGCATTCTCCACATCCATCTGATGTACGTCCCATCCCTAGGCAGCCGCAATGGCAAGTGTAAGGTGTATGGAGTCCATCTTTGCTACTGGAGTAAAGGTCTCGTCATAATCAATGCCATGCACTTGTTGGAAGCCTTTAGCTACTAGCCTCACTTTCTGTTTGGTGATTTGCCCATCTGCAACACTCTTGGTCCCGTAGACCCATTTGCATTGGATAAGTTTCCTTCCTGAAGGAAGGGGCAGCAGATCCCAGGTCTGGTTCTCGAGGAGGGAGTTATATTCCTCCTCCATGGCAGACTCCCAAGATGGATGCCCAGCAACCTCAGCATAAGACTGTGGATCAGAAGACTGAACGAAATGACAATGGTTCAGTGGCAGTGAGGATAAGAGGAGGCTCAATAAACTCTGAGCTAGTCCTTTATAGATCAGAATTATCCCCCTAAGACCATTTATAGAAGCTGGGTGGTCTTGTGCATATATCTCACGTAAGCTCCTTGTTCTCCGATTTATGATAGGGGAATATGATTCACTGCTGGAAGCTCGATCTGGACTTGGATGTGGATCATCATTTGCATGCACTAGATTTGTATCTAAAGACTCTGTCTCTGCATCTGCATGCTCTACCTCAGTGATCATCTCGGACATGAGGTAGATAAAAGGTGTCTGCATGCGGTAATTGAGGTGCATGCAAGAGACTTTCCTCAAATTTGACACTTCGCTCAATGATGAGCTTGTCCGTAGAGTAAATCATGAGTCGGTATCCCTTCCCACCATCAAGGTATCCAACAAAGATGCACTCAATGCTCTGTGGATCAAGAGCTTTCCTCTTTTAAGAGGGGATCCTGGCCCACGCTCTGGAGCCGAAAACACGAAAATGGGTGACCTCCGGTTTAGTGCCACTGCAAGGATCAAAGGGGGTCTGATCCTTGATAGACCTATGATAAGATCTATTATGGATGTAGTTAATACAGTTAAGTGCTTCAGCCCATAGCTTATGAGGTAGTGACTTAGCATGCAACATGCAGGAAGCCATCTCTTTGAGAGATCGGTTCTTTCTCTCAGCAACTCCATTCTGCTGCGGAGTGTATGGAACTATGTACTACAACTGTATGTCAGACTGAAGGCACAGGTTCTGAAGTGTTGTGTTAACATATTCCCCCCCATTGTATGTATGGAGGGCTTTGATCTTTCTCTCTAACTGTGTCTCAACTAGTGCTTTGAAAACTTCAAAGTGCACAAAAACTTCAGATTTGGCCCTAAGAAGATACACCCAAGTATACCGTGAGAAATCATCAATAAATGTAAGCACATACCTTGCTTTGTTGGTGGAAGGATGAGGAAAAGGCCCCATGAGATCACTGATGAGCCCCAGAATTGGGTAACGTATTGGGCTCATTTTGCCTAATTATTCTTCGTCAATCCACCATTTTTCATAGTTTATGCATGTTTTTTGAGTATATTTATGTTATTTGAACGAATGAGGATAGTCACTTGACCAAGGAGGTTAACACGTTGTTAATGCAGATTTTTGGATAAATTTTGGACCAAGGCTAAGCAATTATGAGCCAGATGACAGCCAAACATGAAGGAACAAGGGTGAGTTTCCGTAGGAAGGGTGTCCCCTGCATTAAATGGCCCCTTCCTCGAAATCTCCACCCTTAGCTCAGATTTTAGCAGGCCACCGAAAAGGATTCCCAAGGGCAGCCGAGCAGTCTTGTGTAAAGTGGCTAATCACTGGCAGTTTCATCAGTCGAGCCCCTTGAGTTAAGGAGGGCAGTTGGAGACCCTCGTAGTGCATAAATAGGAAGGCTTCCAGCCTTTGTAGGTTACTTTTGGGATTGTTGTATTTTGCACTATAGTGTTGTTATTTTCTCATCTCATTTTGTAACTGTTCCTGTATAACTTCCTTGTGACATGGTTATTTTTTAGTAATGGAAGGCAGATTTATTTGGCATCAGTTCTGAGTTTTTCTTAGGAGTCGTAGCTCTTGGGGTTGGGCCCAACCCAAGTGCCCAGGATTTTTTTGTGTATTATTATTTTCTTTTTATGTCTTTGCAAAATAATTTCTGTTAAGAAGATTAGAATCTTGCTTGGTTACTTTTGATGCCTTCAAAATCGCTGCAACAACATTGGGGGATAACCACCCGGTCCAGACCTTAGTACAACTCCTTTTCCGTTTGGAATGGTGGCTCCGACTGGATATAACGGGACCAGTTTCCCAATAATGAATAAAAGGGATGGATGAGTGATGAGTTGTTTGTTCTAATGATAGGTGGATAGCTTATTCTATCAACAAAAATACGAAAATTAATACTAATCTCGGGAACAACTATTCATTTGAAATGCAGCGTTTAATAATATTTATCTATTAACAGGCATATAGATGACTCTGTAAAATAAACACAGATATTCAATCATTTAAAGATTACTTCATCTAAATAGTTAAACGAAGTGATTAACACAAATTACTGCATTCATCATTTATATCATCGATAAATATACGATTGAAAGAAAAGCATGCTATAAATAGCCAATAGTGGGATGCATAAAGGATGTTGTTAAAACACACATATATATAAGCGATAATAGCGAGAGTGATCAAATAACAATTCAAATAACAAGAATGAGTTCAGACAGAGATAATAGTACCATATGAGCTGCTAATCAATCCCGAATATCAATCGCTATTTGAAATGCTTCCTTCGACACAGAAATGCTTTCAAACAAAGACAGTAGTGCACATTTGTATAAAAACCTTCCTTATCAAAATCAGAATAATTGGTCCAGTTTCATAAAAGAATATCCCTGAAGTACAATAGTGCAACTTCAGGGTTTAAGTCATAGACAACACTTTACAACCCTTTCTAAATGCATGAAAGGGTCTATAAATACTACTAAGCTAAAAAAATCTATGAAACACAATCCTACTTAATTGGCATCAATTAATACTATCTATCTTCTCGGGGGCGATCTGGCAGTCAGCGATGTGAATCATGACTCAGGCTACTTGCCTTTAAACCTGAGTTGGCTTATCGCAAGCATTGGCTCCACTTCGGGTGGTCTGTTGAGGCGCAAGCTGAGTTGGGCGGCAAAGGTGGCATCCTGAATATCGGGTATAATATACCCGATTACATCTGTGAGGCATTTGAGGGCGGCTCTCTGGCTGTGCGGCTTCACTAAGAAGAACCAATAAGCATCCCATGTCAAACTATTGATCCCCACAATTAAACTTCCATTTTTCTCCAGCTCTGGGTAGCATGGATGCTCCAACATCTTTGTTGCTGTTAATTGGCCTGGAGTACATTGAGAAATCATGTTAGACAAGTAAAGAGTATTATTTACCAATTCAACCAAATTACTAGTGGTTGCCTTGCATCTTAAAATCGCTCTTTCTGCCTTCATTAACTGTGACTGCCATTCTGTGAATAATATTTCCTTATGTGATTCCAGAATCCTTGGTAGGTTAGCTGCCTGTCCATGATTGGAATCTTGCCATTACAGAAAATTTGTCAAGGTTTCTTCGGCCTGATCCAAATTTGTCCTTGCCTTTTCTACTTTATCGCTCATGGATGCCACTAAGTTGCACAATGGCTCTTCCTGGGTGATTTGTTGACACAAGAGCTTCATTTGATTTATCAATGCTTTATTTAATTGAAACACCTCTGCTTTAAACTCATCTACCTGAGGGAGCTTTTTCATTTGCTCAATTTGAGCTGATAATTGAGCGATTTGCTCATCTTTGGATTTTAACATTCCTTCAGTTGATGTTTTTAATTGTGCCAATGCTGCCGATAGCTCTTTTTGCTTTTGGATTGCACTTTTGAATAGCTCATTTTGGTTGCCAATTGCATTAGCAATTGCTGTTCTGCCTGCTCTGCCTTCTACTGCGCTTCCGATAATTGAGCCTGTAGCGAAAAGATGTCTTGATCTTTTGCTTTTAATAGGCTGCTCACCTCCAATGCTTTATCTATTTTCGCCGCCAAATAAGCTCCAGCGTATTGCGATAGCTTTGTCAAGTCATCAGAGGGATCAAATTCCTCTTTCCATACCACGTTGCCCGTTATTGTTAATTCAGGGAATAGAGAAGGTTGATCAGCCCTTCTCCTCTTCCTCTGTCGTTTCACTACAACTTTATGCTTAGGGCTATAGAACACATCCCAGGGAGGAATCTCTTCTATCTGTAAAATGATTTCGCCCGATGGGTCCTTTGGAATTATCTCCGCTTCTTTTAATTTGGGTGGGTCGTTGGTTTCACCCGAAACCTACTTTGATGTTGCTTCCTGTGTGTCGCCCTCTTTTGAAACCTCATCATCTTTAGAGCATTCTAGATTGCTGATGATTGAATTGAATTGCTGCCATTCCTGGAGCAATTTCGGATCAATCTGTGTATCATCATTAACTTTTGAACCGCTCTGTTCTTGCGCTTTCGCCTGGGTCTCTTCTTGTCTCTGCAAGTTCGCCTGGGTTTCTTCTTGTCTCTGGTCATTCACTTCCTCCTACTGCTTTGATGTAGTAGGAGGTTCTTTATCATGTCGCTGCTCAGGCTCGCTTGATTTTGTTGTTGTTGGAGTAGTCGCTAACAGGTCTAGAGGCAGAGTTTGCAACCTCTTCTCTCTAAGTTTGTTAAATTCGACCAGCCCCTCATCGTTGTATTCATTTATGGCGAGCGACTTAACTTGATATAGCAACTCGGTCGATGCGAACAAGTCCTCAAATCTATCTTCTTTGTGCTCGAACTTGGCCAATTTGGCCTGTTCGAGTGCATTGTAGGTGACTTTTTTCGGATCGAATCGCCTGCTCGGTAGAGTTGCCAGGGTCAGTGAATTTATCTTCTCAGCTACCTTCTCTGCATGTTTGAGATCAGGTAGAGTGTAGATACCAATTCGCAAAGGAAAGGCGGGCCAGACGTGCTTCTTTTCTTTTTTAAGAGTTTGAGTAACCCCATTGGCGTTGATTTGATAGGCTATTTCCCTGGCAAGTAGTTTATCAGGGATGTATAGAGGAAGAACATGGGGCTTGGCTTGACTACCAAAAACTCTGATATAGGTGAACTTTTCTTCTCCAAACCAACTCCCTACGGCAGTTAAATCCACCCCCGCTTGGTCAGAAATCTTAGGGGCAAGCTTATTGAAAATGGAATAATGAATAGGCAACATGAAACCGTTGCAGATTTGATACAAATGGTGTTTATAGTTGGTCTTCCACAACTTTTGATTATATATGTGGACGGGTGCGGGGTCTTGCGACGTCCACCTCAATCCGAGCACGGGAAATTCATAATTAAAACATAAAACATCTAATACATAGGCACTGTAGTAAAATGGCGGAATGAACCTCTCAGTAACGCGAGAGTTGAGTCTGAAATTAAGAATGGCAGTTGCTAGCTTATCGGACAGTATATCCGCCCAATCCATTATTTCGCCACTACATGCCGCCTCCATTAAGGGGACCATTTCTATGGTAAAATTGGCGGAATCATGTAATCCCCATAGTCTGCACATCATAATCCCAGCATAGAAATAAGGAGAACATAGAGAATCGACCGAGTACTTACCCAAAGATTCGTGCTTGTGCTTTGGTGGATTTTGTCTCCAACCTCGAATTGGTTCGGACTCAGTCTCGTTTTCTGCTCGGAATTTCTCCAGGAATGTCGTGTTATACTTCTTCTCTTCCACCGACAAATGATACATTTGCCTTAGATCCTCGGCTCGAAAAGAACCAAAAATCCTCCCATCAATAGTGCTGAAAGTTCTATCGGTAATTGGGATTTCTTCAATCGCCCATATTACCACATCTTTATATGGGAGGATTTTCTCCCGGGCCGCTATTCGATGAAGAAAAGAGTTGGCTAAATCACTCAGATTGGCCTCAGATTTATTGGTGCTGTCGGCAGAAACTTGTATCCCTTTCACCCTCGGGTCTTCAGCTTCAATCAGGTTATATGTGCCTTGCCAAGTAGCTCTGGTAAGTCCCAGGCACGTAGTGTCTGATACAAGCCCTTTCTTTTTATTGCTTGGATCAACAACAGGTTGCCCTGTGGCCGGCGAAGCGGAAGGCATTGTGGTATTCTTGGACTTCTTTCCCATTCCACTCAAGTCTTTTTCTGCTGGAGAATTCTGCACAGAGAGAACGATAGGCGTAATACAAGAAATAATAACATAAATCGAATAGGCCGAGATATATATATATTGATAAATTCATGGTGATTGATTGACTTAAGGTCGCTTCGAATCAAATCTGTAAACAGATCGCAAGCTTGCTGTTTTCATTAAATGGCCGTTAAGGCCTGTCAATCTTATCAATACCAGTCAATTCGATTAATGGCCGAATGATTTATTTGAAGCGTGCCTTGGGCGATTTGGCGGTTGAGCGCGGAAGAGCGTTTTTTCGAAAGATAGTGCCTTAATTACGAATAAATCGTATTAAACTTCTTTTATGGTTTTCTTTGAAAACTGCGCTTTTACCTTTATCGCAATCGGACGTCAGAGAAAATCATAAGTCATTGTTTTGGCTCCATTTGGAATCCCCGATAGCGATATCGCATCGCGTCGGGGAGTAGCGAGTGGGGCGGTTAAGAAGGCATGCATAGTCGATCGCTGATTGCCGATAGCGATATCGCATCGCATCGGGGCAAGGGGAAGCTTTATTGCGTTTAATTCATTACCACCGATATCCGATAGCAATATCGCATCGCAACGGAGATTGAGGGATTCAATTACGCCAATTCTTTTATTGCCGATATCTGATAGCGATTACGCATCGGAGCAAACCAACATGTCCTCAAGTTGTGCTCCCTTTGTCTTTGCGATATGCGATCTTGCGATCGCTTTATCGCAAAGACAAAAGATTAATCGTTTTATGTTAAGGATTTTGATTGGTTTATGGAAAATGATTTTTGGTAATGTTTTATTTTATCTCTTCGGGCCTTTTAGAATAGAGCTAAATTGATACCAATTAAAAACAAAAATTAAAAAGGGACCCACTTCATATTATGGTTTTGAGATAATATTGATATGAAATGGGGGGTTGTTGTAGGGCACAACAATTGGCAATTCACTGGAAGAAACAGCTATCTCTGGAAAGTATAGAAAGACTTAAACTTTTTCAAAATAGAAATTTTATCAAAAGGGAAAAATTCTAATATAACTAGGTATAGTTGCATTCCAAACAAAATAAAACTTTCTCTGCTAATTCCCCCTTTTGTTAAAAAATATATACATTCTAGATTTTAAATTGGCCTCTATTGGGTGATGTTGAAGAAACAGAAAACCTTTCCAAATCAGCTATTAAAATTAACTCCTTTTACATAGGTAGAGCCTCTGCTACCAGCAAACGTCCATACTTTCGGCATGGATACCTTTTAACCATATCATTGTCTATTGTCCCATTCGCCTTAGAGCATGATTAACAGAATTAATTCAAAATATGTTTTTCACATTTTGTATTTCTTTTCTCTTTTCTGTTATTTTGTAAGATAAAAAGCCATTGCCCTGGTTTGGTGGCCAGCTAAGTGACAATGCCATTCACTGGTAATAATCTAACCGAACAAGCTGGCTCATGATGAGACCCCTTGTCTTACAATTGAAGCGATTACCTTGTTTTGGTATGCAGTATTGGTAATGTCCGTTAAACTATTTCCCTATGAACATGGTAAGCAGGCTTGTAATAAGACCTCTTATCTTTTATATCCAGTATTCTTGGAATTACATTTTGAGTAATCACAAACTTTGGTAAGTGGGATAGACAATTTCCTCCTTAAGAGAAGATGGATGACAAGGTAAGAGTTGGAGATGCTGTAATTGGATTAGCTTCTATTTTGATATTGATAACCTTTTTGTGACCAATTTGAAAAATCTAAAAAGATTTACAATATTTATAAACTTTGAGAGGGGTTCACTAAGATTGCAGTGTAGTTTTAGAATGCAATTATATCTAATTTCCTAGAAATCATTCTTTTTGTTTAAGACTTCTATTTATTTAAAAGTAAATATCACACTACTTGTTTTGAGAAACTCTTTAAGTACAGCAAAGGTCAAATAGAAGATACCTTACAGCTTTATTTTCTAATGCTTCTACAAACTACGAAAATCCTATTAAAAGGAGAAGGGGTTACCTCCTCAATTGAAGAATTTCATTAAGATGAGACCATTAACAGGGAGAGAATATCTCAGCCCTGATAAATCTTGTAATATGAAGGTCAAATGGCCTATCTTTTCACAGATCTGAAATGGTCCAAGCCACATCTTCTGAAACTTGATGTGTTTTCCCTTATCTTCATGGGCTTTGTCCCATTTCAGGACTAAATCACTGACTTGAAATTGTTTGGAACCAGATGAAAGTGAATCAAATGATGACTTGATGATCTGCTGATGTTTCGCATGAATGATTTTGGATTTTTCTCTTTCTTCTTCTAATTTTAGAATTTGTTCATGTCTAAGTTGTAAAGAAGAAGAAGGGCTTTCTTCAATAAATTGAACTAGGGCTAGAGAAGGAAGGATGAGATTTGTTGGTAGCACCGCTTCTTTTCCATACACAAGTTTAAATGGGGAAGAACCTATAGAAGATTTTTGTGTTATCCTGTCAGCCCATAATGCAAATATTAAAGATTTGTGCCAGTTCTTATGATTCTGTTCGATTGTTCGCTTGATAATTTTAATTAGATTTTTGTTTGTAGATTCTGCCAAACCATTGCCCTGAGGATAATAGTTAGCAGAGTATTTGAGTTTGAATCCTCTTTTAATTGCGAAGTCAAACATAGCATTGCCTGAAAAGTAAGATGCATTATCAAAAACAAGAGCATTCGGGACACCAAACCTGGTAATGATGAATTGGTCTATGAATTCAATAATAGCTTCAGAATTTGTTGTCTTTAAAGAAATCGCTTCAACCCACTTGGTAAAGTAATCGGTAGCGGTAAGGATATACTTATGCTGTTTGGAAGAATTTGGGGTGACCTCTCCAATAATGTCCAATCCCCATTGCTCAAATGGCTGTTCAATGTTGACCGGTTGCAGAGGGAAGGCTGATTTCCTTTGTCTTCCACTTGAAGTTTGACAATTTCAACATTTCCTTACATATTCATGAGCATCTCTAAATAGAATGGGCCAATAATATCCAGCATGGATGACTTTGTGAGTTGTTGTATCAGCCCCAAAGTGGCCTCCTGCTGGTCCATCATGTAATTCCTGCAAAACCTTTTGTGCTTTAGGTTTTTCAAGGCATCTCAATAAAACCGAATTATAATTTTGCCTAAAAAGCACATCATCAATAATGGTAAAATTTTTTGCTTTCAATCTTATGGCCCTTTTGCTTTTGTAAGATAGGTTGGGAGGTGCATATCCATTTTTCAAATAAAATATTAAATCAGCATACTGCGATTCAGAGTCAACGACACTTATCTGGTTGATCGTTTCAGATTGATCTGTATCGCTTGATTCCAGAATGTTGGATGCTCCTACCAACAACCTGCAAAAACCTTGACCTCTAACAATCTTTGCTGGCTTGATCTCTAGGTCATATTCTTGAAGTGCTGTTACCCAATTTGCCCTTTTTTCTCCCAGTTCTCTTTAGATTAATAGTTGCCTTACTGAAGAGAAAGGAACTATAACTTTTGTATTGGCTTTTAAAAGGAAGGGTCTGTAATGTTTAACAACTTTATATACATCAAAGGCTTGTTTTTCTACTTCAGAGTAGTTCAGCTCGGCACCCTGAAGATTTGAACTATAGAACGAAATGGGTGCTTCCAAATTGTGATTGTTGATCTGTGTGAGTACTGCAGCATAAGAGAAATCGGATGCGATGGTATACAATGTAAAATGATTAGAAAAATTTGGAGTATTTAGAGCGGGGGCATTGATTATTGATTGTTTGATTAATTCAAACGCTTCCTTTTCTGTCGATCCCCATTTAAAGACTGAATTTTTCTTAATCATAGTTTGAAGTGGTAAAATAATTTGAGAAAAGTCTGGAACGAATCTTTTAACAAAATTGATTTGGACTAAAAATGACTGCATGGATTTCTTATTGTGAGGAAAAGGGATTTCAGAGATTTCTTTAATCCTGTCGAGATCGATATAAATGCCATCTTTAGAATCAAT
Organism: Pinus taeda; assembly: GCA_000404065.3. Lineage (NCBI taxonomy): Eukaryota > Viridiplantae > Streptophyta > Pinopsida > Pinales > Pinaceae > Pinus > Pinus taeda. The sequence goes on from APFE030279300.1 coordinate 124,179, forward strand.
AAATCCTAGGAGTTTGCCTTGATCAAGAGCGAAAAATGATTTCTAAGGGTTAAGAGAAATACCATATTTCTTACAACGTTGAAAGATTTGATTTAAATCATGCAAGTGATTGGATCTCTCTTTAGAAAATACAGTAATGTCATCTAAATAGACGACTATTGCTCTATTAATTAACCCTTTGAAAGCGATATCCATTGCTCTTTGAAAAGTGGCTCCTGCATTAATAAGTCCAAAAGGCATTTTCTGATATGCATGCGTTCCCCATTTTGTTCTAAATGTGGTTTTGAGTCGGTGATCAGGATGAACCAAAATTTGATTATATCCTGAAAAACCATCCAAAAAGGACATTAATTCTGAACCTGCCACTGATTGGAGTATCTGCTCCATAGTGGGTAATGGGAAGTTATCTTTTAAACTTGCCTTATTTAAATTTCTGAAATCAATATAAATCCTTATGTTGTCATTTTTCTTCCTGACTGGTACCATATTGGAGACCCAATTTGAGTGCGGAACGGGAAAAATAATCTTAGCTTTTAAGAGTTTATTGAGTTCCAATTTTATTTGACCCTCTAATTTTGGATGTATTTTTCTCAACTTCTGTTGAATTGGTTTCTATTCGGGAAGCATCGTAATAGTGTGCTGGATAATGGATGTATCATACGTCTTTATATCGTCGTATTTCCAAACAAAAACATGTTTATTTTTGTGTAACAGTCTAATGAATGCTTCCTTTTCCTCCATGGAAAGTCCTAGTCCTAAATTAATATTTTGAGGATTTTGTTAAGTGCTAAGGTTTATCAATTCAAACCTTAAGGTAGAGCTCTGGAGCTTTGTATTGGATACAGCTTTAGGCCTGTCTTTAATATCGTAAAGGTCCTCAAGCTTCACCACATGCTTTGGGATTGAGTTTTCCTCATGTTTATTTCACATTTGAATATCATGCTCGTCTTCCTCAATGATTTGATTATCATAGGATTTTTCGGAGGTCAGAAACTGTAAAATGTCTTCATCGTGGTTGAATACTCTCCAATTGGTTACATTTTCAGGAATGGATGGCCTAAAAAGAAATTCTACTGAAAATCTATTTGAGCTATAGTCTTCGGAAGGGAGTAGCTTGGAAGCGACATTAGCTAGCAAGTCGACTGCCGAATTTTGAGACCTGGGAATGGAGGAAATATTGAATGCTAAAAAATGGGAAGTGGGCTCTTGTACTAGCGATTGATAATGTTTGAGATGGTTCGAAAGACAATGAATTGTATTCCTTACCTGTTTAACAATAATCTCAGAATCTCTAAAGACCTTCAAGTATTGGACTTTGAGGCCGACCGCTTTATATAGTCCTTGGACTAATGCTTCGTACTCAGCTGTGTTATTGGTGCATTCAAACTCTAACCTATAGGACATCATTGTTTTTTCTCCTTGCGGGCTAACCAAAATGCATCCTACTCCTGATCCTTCACTAGACTTGGATCCATCAAAATATAAAGACCAAAATAAAGAATTATCTACAATCTTACTTACAAAATTCTCAGTAACATTAACACATTTAGACCTGTCAGTCTGCGAAAAATTTTCAATTTGCGATGCGAAATTGTTAACTGAGAAAGGAGATGGCTGGGCAATATAATTGCCGAAAAATGACTCAGAAGAATAATTTCCTAAGATATTGTTGTTGAATGCGATTGGTTGATTTTCTTGTTCAAATTCTGTAACAATGTGGGTCATATGTTTCTCCCGATCGATCTTTATTTGATTGGGCTTGCCCTTATAGGGGAGCCACATGTGGGACCAATCGGTGGAGATGTACCCATGGAGCTTTTCTGACCAATCCCTGCTTAAAATCAACCCATAGAATTCAGGTATATCGGCAATTAGGATATCAATCATTTGGACTATCCTTGGGTCCTCCGATAACCTGATTGTAACAGAGTTTATTTCCCCTAAAACTTGAACTTTAGTTCTATCTAACTGCACAATGTGGATAGAAGATTTTTGGGGTTCTATATTTAGTTTAGAACAAATTGAAGCAGGCATTATATTAGATGATGCCCCAGAATCAATTAAGGAGTTATGTAGATTTCGATTGTAAATTTCATATGTTAAGAGGAAAGGAGGAGTATGGGAATTTGATCTATCTCTAATCAGAATTGTGTCAGTTGCCTCAACTCTACCAGAAGGTGGTTGTCCTGAGTCACTTGCAGCTTTAGTGCTGGGAAGAGGTGAAGAAGGAACTGCGTTAAGTTCCTTGAGAAGTAATTTTTGTTGATGCTTTAATTTACTAAGCTCAAACATGGTGATGTTTGCCTTAGTTTTCTTCATGTCATCAACAATATTATAGTCCATTGAATCAGAAACTACCAATGTCTTAGATGACAAAGGTGTATTGGAGGATGATGGTTGATTCTGAGATACTGTCGCGGCTGGCTTCCTTGTAGGTGCCTTTTCCTTTACAGTATTAATACCAGCACTCCTTTTCTTTGAATTGGCTATAACAGGTCCAGGAGTAGCTTTACTCCTTGTAGTGATAGGAAAGGCTTCTTGCTCAATGTCAGTATCGGAATTAGGGAGTATAAAGTCCCACATCCCATGGCATTCAACAACTTCCTCTTGTTCTTCTTCAAATGGCGTAATTGTTTCTTCTTCTTCTTCTTCCTCAGGATCTGAATCTGCGTAAGATATGACATTTAGAGGCTTGGACTCGGGTTTTTTGAAATTCCTATATGGTTTCTTTGTTGAGGACTCTGATACTTGTTTCTTAATCTCAACCATTTCGTTTGACATGGTTTTAAGGACTTTTTGAAGGCCCTCCATGTCATATGGATCCTTAGTGATCTTTTTCTTTGAATCATCTTTAAAGGACACTTTTTTGGATTTTTGTTCTTCCAGGGCAGTTTTCTTTTCTAAGGCGATTACACTTTTTTCAACAGCAAGGGCTTCCTTCATGTTTTCGGCCAATGTAGGCTGTTTAGCCCTATCCACAAAAATGGCTATGTTTGAGGGTAAGGCAGTGATATACCACTCACTTCTAACTTGTTCGCTTGGCTTATCATCGGTGGGGATTTTGTTCAAGAGTTTGTTAAATCGGGAGTTAAACTCCTTAATGGGTTCTCTTGACTCGATCCTTAAATTGGAAAGGTCATGGACAAGTGTAGCCAAGGATCTATCATCGCCGTATTTGGTGAGGAACTATTCCTGGAAGATATTCCAACTTGTGATGGAACCAGAGGGCAAGGAAAAATACTAAGACCCTGCTGATCCTCGTAGTGTATAGGGAAACAATCTAACTACCACATCTTCTTCAGTCACTCCCTTCAAATTGACTGACAACATAAAATTATTTAAGTGTTCTTCTGCTAACGTTCCAGCATCTGGATTGAACTTTGGTAGCCATTTTTCGGGATAATCGGGTAGCGGATGTAAAGGCGCAGGCATGGTGACTGCACCAGGACTTCTCCATGGTCTTTGAGCCATTTTAGGAGTACCAACGATTGCCTGTGGTGTTCCAGGTGCTTGAGGGGGAGGTGGAAGTGAAGACTGAAAAGATTGTGATGTTTGGGATGAAGTCCCTTGATGAACAACAATATGTAGTGGTGAAGTGGGTGTTTGACTCCGCACAGGTGATGATGAAATGGAAGATGATGGAGAAAAGGTTTCACTACCAAAACCTTCAGCGGTCTTTTCAATCCTTTTCCTTTCGGGAAAAGGAAACTCAGGTGGTTCAATACCTATTTTTTCACTTTGGAGTCTGGTAAGGTGAGGAGGTAAGTGAAATTGCGAAGTTTGACTGCCTTGTGATACTTCAGATCTAGGAGGCGAAATCGAGAAGCCTTGAAGTTTCTGGATGATGGATTGAACTTCAGGGGACTCCAGACTTAAGTGTTCTGAAGTATGATGTAATTGAGCAGTAGTGGTTGATTCTTCCTCGTCTCATCTGGATACTGGTGATTCAGGATGCGAACGAGAGGTCCGAGGAGAGGTGGAGGGTGAATTACTCTTTGAATGGTTTGTAGGTTTTGGCTTATTCACCATTCATAGCGGATGACCCTCCTTCTAGTGCCAGAAATGTTGATGCCTCGAAAATCGCTGCAACAACATTGGGGGATAACCACCCGGTCCGGACCTTAGTACAACTCCTTTTCCATTTGGGATGGTGGCTCCGACTAGATATAATGGGACCAGTTTCCGGATAATGAATAAAAGGGATGGATGAGTGATGAGTTGTTTGTTCTAATGATAGGTGGATAGCTTATTCTATCAACAAAAATACGAAAACTAATACTAATCCAGGGAACAACTATTCATTTGAAATGCATCGTTTAATAATATTTATCTATTAACAGGAATATAGATGACTCTGTAAAATAAACACAGATATTCAATCATTTAAAGATTACTTCATCTAAATATTTAAACGAAGTGATTAACACAAATTACTGCATTCATCATTTATATCATCGATACATATACGATTGAAAGAAAAGCATGCTATAAACAACCAATAGTGGGATTCATAAAGAATGTTGTTAAAAGACATATATATAAACGATAATAGCGAGAGTGATCAAATAACAATTCACATAACAGGAATGAGTTCAGACACAGATAATAGTACCATATGAGCTGCTAATCAATCCCGAATATCAATCGCTATTTGAAATTCTTCCTTCGACACAGAAATGCTTTCAAACAAAGACAGTAGTGCACATTTGTATAAAAACCTTCCTTATCAAAATCAAAATAATTGGTCCAGTTTCATAAAAGAATATCCCTGAAGTACAATAGTGCAACTTCAGGGTTTAAGTCATATACAACACTTTATGACCCTTTCTAAATGCATGAAAGGGTCTATAAATACTACTAAGCTAAAAAAATCGATGAAACAAAATCCTACTTAATTGGCATCAATTAATACTATCTATCTTCTCGGGGGCGATCTGGCAGTCAGCGATGTGAATCATGACTCAGGCTGCTTGCCTTTAAACATGAGCTGGATTATCGCAAGCATTGGCTCCACTTCGGGTGGTATGTTGAGGCGCAAGCTGAGTTGGGCGGCAAAGGTGGCATCCTGAATATCGGGTATAATATACCCGATTGCATCTGTGAGGCATTTGAGGGTGGCTCTCTGGCTGTGCGGCTTCACTAAGAAGAACCAATAGGCATCCCATGTCAAACTGTTGATCCCCGCAATTAACCTTCCATTTTTCTCCAGCTCTAGGTAGCATGAATGCTCCAAAATCTTTGTTGCTGTTAATTGGCCTGGAGTACATTGAGAAATCATGTTAGATAAGTAAAGAGTATTATTTACCAATTCAACCAAATTACTAGTGGTTGCCTTGCATCTTAAAATCGCTCTTTCTGCCTTCATTAACTGTGATTGCCATTCTGTGAATAATATTTCCTTATGTGATTCCAAAATCCTTTGTAGGTTAGCTGCCTGTCCCTGATCGGAATCTTGCCATTCCAGAAAGTCAAGGTTTCTTCGGCCTGATCCAAATATGTCCTTGCCTTTTCTACTTTCTCGCTTATGGATGCCACTAAGTCACACAATGGCTCTGCCTGGGTGATTTGTTGACACAAGAGCTTCATTTTATTTATCAATGCTTTATTTAATTGAAACGGCTCTGCTTTAAACTCATCAACCTGAGGGAGCTTTTTCATTTGCTCAATTTGAGCTAATAATTGAGCGATTTGCTCATCTTTGGATTTTAACATTCCCTCAGTTTATGTTTTTAATTGTTCCAATGTTGCCGATAGCTCTTTTTGCTTTTGGATTGCGCTATCGCCAATCCTCTATTTTTCTTCCTGCAATTGCTTAGTCAGCTGATTATTATTTTGTTGCTATACTAGCAATTGTTGTTCTGCCTGCTCTGCCTTCTGCTGCGCTTCCCATAATTGAGCCTGTAGCAAAAAGATGTCTTGATCTTTTGCTTTTAATAGACTGCTCACCTCCGATGCTTTATCTATGGTCGTCGTCGAATAAGCTCCAGCGTATTGCGATAGCTTTTTCAAGTCGTTGGAGGGATAAAATTCCTCTTTCCATACCATGTTACCCGTTACTGTTAATTCAGGGAATAAAGAAGGTTGATCAGCCCTTCTCCTCTTCCTCTGTCGTTTCACTACAACTTTATGCTTAGGGCTGTAGAGGACATCCAAAGGAGGAATCTCTTCTATCTGTAAAATGATTTCACCCGATGGGTCCTTTGGAATTATCTCCGCTTCTTTTAATTTGGGTGGGTCGTTGGTTTCACCCGAAACCTGCTTTGATGTTGCTTCCTGTGTGTCGCCCTCTTTTGAAACCTTATAATCTTTACAGCATTCTAGATTGCCGATGATTGAATTGAATTGCTGCCATTCCTGGAGCAATTTCAGATCAATCTGTGTATCATCATTAACTTTTGAACCGCTCTGTTCTTGTGCTTTCGCCTGGGTCTCTTCTTGTCTCTGCAGGTTCACCTGGGTTTCTTCCTGTCTCTGGTCATTCACTTCCTCCTGCTGCTTTGATGTAATAGGAGGTTATTTATCATGTCGCTGCTCAGGCTCGCTTGATTTTGTTGTTGTTGGAGTAGTCGCTAACAGGTCTAGAGGCACAGTTTGCAACCTCTGCTCTCTAAGTCTATTAAATTCGACCAGCCCCTCATCGTTGTATTCATTTATGGCGAGCGGCTTAACTTGATATAGCGACTTGGCCAATGCAAACAAGTCCTCAAAACTGTCTTCTTTGTGCTCGAACTTGGCCAATTTGGCCTGTTCGAGTGCATTGTAGGCGACTTTTTTCGGATCGAATCGCCTGCTCGATAGAGTTGCCATGGTCAGTGAATTTATCTTCTCAGCTTCCTTCTCTGCATGTTTGAGATCATGCAGAGTGCAGATACCAATTCGCAAAGAAAAGGAGGGCCAGGCGTGCTTCTTTGCTTTTTTCAGAGTTTAAGTAACCCCATTGGCGTTGATTTGATAGGCTATTTCCCTGGCAAGTAGCTTATCACGGATGTATAGAGGAAGAACATGGGGCTTGGCTTGACTGCCAAAAACTCTGATATAGGTGAACTTTTCTTCTCCAAACCAACTCCCTACGACAGTTAAATCCACCCCCGCTTGGTCAGAAATCTTAGGGGCAGGCTTATTGAAAATGGAATAATGAATAGGCAACATGAAACCATCGCAGATTTGATACAAATGGTGTTTGTAGTTGGTCTTCCACAACTTTTGATGATATATGTGGATGGGTGCGGGGTCTTGCGACGTCCACCTTCATCCGAGCACGGGAAATTCATAATTACAACATAAAACATCTAATACATAGGCACTGTAGCAAAATGGCGGAATGAACCTCTCATTGACGCGAGAGTTGAATCTGAAATTAAGAATGGAAGTTGCTAGCTTATCAGATAGTATATCTGCCCAATCCATTATTTCGCCACTACATGCCACCTCCATTAAGGGGACCATTTCTATGGTAAAATTGGCGGAATCATGTAATCCCCATAGTCTGCACATCATAATCCCAGCATAGCAATAAGGAGAACATAAAGAATCGACCGAGTACTTACCCGAAGATTTGTGCCTGTGCTTTGTTGGATTTTGCCTCCAACCTCGAATTGGTTCGGACTCAGTCTCATTTTCTGCTCGGAATTTCTCTAGGAATGTCATGTTATACTTCTTCTCTTCCGCCGGAAAATGATACATTTTCCTTAGATCCTCGGCTCAAAAAGAACCAAAAATCCTCCCATCTATAGTGCTGAAATTTCTATCGGTAATTGGGATTTCTTGAATCGCCCATCTTACCACATCTGTATATGGGTGGATTTGCGCCCGGGCCACTATTCGATGAAGAAAAGAGTTGGCTAAACCACTCAGATTAGCCTCAGATTTACTGGTGCTGTCGGCAGAAACTTGTATCCTGTCACCCTCGGGTCTTCAGCTTCAATCAGGTTATATGTGCCTTGCCAAGTAGCTCTGGTAAGTCCCAGGCACGTAGTGTCCGATATAAGCCCTTTCTTTTTATTGCCTGGATCAACAACAGGTTGCCCTGCGGCCGGCGAAGCGGAAGGCATTGTGGTCTTCTTGGACTTCTTTCCCATTCTACTCCAGTATGCTTCTGCGGGAGAATTATGCACAGAGAGAATTATAGGTGTAATACAAGAAATAATAACATAAATCGAATAGGAAGGGATATATATATATATTGATAAATTCATGGTGATTGATTGACTTAAGGTCACTTCGAATCAAATCTGTAAACAGATCGCAAGCTTGTTGTTTTCATTAAATGGCCGTTAAGGCCTGTCAATCTTATCAATACCAGTCAATTCGATTAATGGCCGAATGATTTATTTGAAGCATGCCTTAGGCGATTTGGCGGTTGAGTGCGGATGAGCGGTTTTTCGAAAGATAGTGCCTTAATTACGAATAAATCGTATTAAACTGCTTTTATGGTTTTCTTTGAAAACTGCGCTTTTGCCTTTATCGCAATCGGACGTCGGGGAAAATCATAAGTCACTGTTTTGGTTCTATTTGGAATCCCCGATCACCGATAGCGATATCGCATCGTGTCGGGGAGTAGCGAGTGGGGCAGTTAAGAAGGCGTGCATAGTCGATCGCCAATTGCCGATAGCGATATCGCATCGCATCGAGGCAAGGGGAAGCTTTATTGCGTTTAATTCATTACCACCGATATCCGATAGTGATATCGCATCGCATCGGAGATTGAGGGATTCAATTATGCCAATTCTTTTATTGTCGATATCTGATAGCGATTTCGCATCGGAGCAAACCAACATGTCCTCAAGTTGTGCTCCCTTTGTCTTTCCAATATGCGATCTTGCGATCGCTTTATCGCAAAGACAAAAGATTAATCATTTTATGTTAAGGATTTTGATTGGGTTATGGAAAAGGATTTTTGGTAATATTTTATTTTATCTCTTCGTGCCTTTTAGAATAGAGCTAAATTGATACCAATTAAAAACAAAAATTAAAAAGGGACCCATTTCATATTATGGTTTTGAGATAATATTGATATGAAATGGGGGGTTGTTGTAGGGCACAACAGTTACCTAGATCATAGTTGATGATTAAGAAGGCTTTTCGCGTTCAGATTGATTTGATAGGTTAATAACATGGAAAGATCTTCAGAAAAAGGCTATCAAACACCTCAGATCTCACCTCTCCCTCAGTCGTATCATGAACTGGGACCAAGGTGACCTTGCTGCCACCAAAAACATTGTCTTTGCTTCACCATGCAATTATTAGTGTTAGATTCTCATTTTCCGAAGTTGATATCAGTTATGGTTGCACGCTTAGGTTCATGATTGCTTAGTTGCATAGTTACTTCGCATGACTTTGTTGCAAATAGACTTCTGTTCATTTTCTTTGCTGTTATCTAGGTCAGATTGGGTTAAATTATCTAGGTTGTAGAACACCTTTACTACTTCTCCATCTGCCCGTACTCCACCAATCCCACCTTCTCCATCCTCCAACCCAGATTCTTGACTTGCGTTTGCCACATTCACTCGCTTTATCCTAAATCCCCATATTTTTATGCAACATTGCTCCACCCCTCCATGAACAAATCCAACCATCCTCGCCAGTCCTCAGCTCCATCCACAAAATCTTGGACCTCCTCACACCCTTATCTCACCTCCATACCCACTCGCTCACCTTTCTTCCCCCATCAATCCTCCAAAATCCCCTTTCTGAACATCCTGTACAAAATTACAGAACATCCTGTAGAAATTCTAGAACATCTTATGGAACCCGTGCAGACTTCTTGTAGATGCTCACGAAAGTGGTTTCTTGATAGCCAAACTCTATGAAACTCTTTGGAAGGATGCTAAGGACCCCTTAGGCCCTCTTCGAACCTTCCCGACCTCCTGGAAGCATTTCCTCTCTCCAATCCATCTCTGCATAGTAAAAAACAGTGAAAAGCACATGCATGATAATTCTGACAACTTATTTAAAAATACAAAAACATGTTTTATTCATATTTTACTATAGAAGTAGCTTAGACACATGCATTTTACCTTCATAGAAGTTAATGGCATCTCTTCCAATAGCTTGCATCTTCTTTCTTGCATCAGTAGGGTTAGCTGGTAAAATTAGGGTTTGCTAGGGTTTGCATTTCCTTTCAGCTTTTTAGTTTATTTCCGCAAGTAGATTAGCTTCCTTTGAGTTAGCTTCCATCCATCTGTTAAAAAGCTTCTTCTCAAAGCTCATAGAAGTTGGCTTAAGCTCCTAGCGGACTTGTGCCAGCTGACCAAGTGACAGTTGGGGAAAGATCTAGTACTTGTGCATACAGCACCATTGCTTCCAAGTTTGTTACGAACTACCGGGTTGATAAAAGTAAAGAAGAGAGTCCCAGGAGTTGCAGCATTATTGCTACAATACTGGAGCCCACCATTCTTTTTGGCGCCATTGTCGGGGAAGACTCAGAGTATTTGTGATTGCTGCTTTTCTTCTATTTCTTACTACAATTTTCTGCTAAGTAGTTTATGTCATTCCCATTCTGTAATTTCATTTCCACAAAAGTAGAATAGACACTTCCTGTTTTCCTAGACTAGCATTTCAATTCTGCACGCGTAGATTAGCATTTCAATTCCACAATTTCAATTTTGCAAGCGTATCCAAACATTTCATTCCTGCAATTTCATTTCAGCAAAATAGATTAGTCATTTCCTGCTTTCATTTCAATTCCGCATTTTCATTTAAGCAAGATAGATTTTAGTTAGTTGCAATTCAGTCTCTTTCAGTTTTGCAGGTATAAGTAGAAAAAAAAAACAAAATCAACCAAAAATCTTCCATTTCATGCCTCATAGGAACAAAGAGAATACCGGAAAATTCTTACCCAACACCCCGACCACATCACTGAGTCACCCTTCTCTCTTCTTTGGTGGCTGTGATCTAGAAGAACCTATAGGTGAACTTCCAGAGATATACGAAGATCCTATAAGAGAAGAAGAGCAAGAGAACATCCCTCTTGAAGCCATGGCTGAACACAAAAACGGTATAGGAGATGAGGAGAGAATAGAAGGTGCATTTCCCATCTGAGAGACCAATGGGGACATGAAAATGAAGAACATAAGTCCCTCATCCTTGCCTCACTTCCATGGATTGACCACTAAATACCCTGATACCTTCCTGTTTGAGTTTGCTGTCCTTTGTCAAAATTATGACTATGCCGAGGACGAGCAAAAGTTGAAACTCTTTCCTTCTACCCTCAAGGATGCAGCACTACGCTAGTTCATGGGGTTACCTGGAAATAGTATCACCACTTGGGCTCAGATGCATCAAGCCTTTAACAACAAATACCGAGACTACTATAGGTCAAAAGAAAAAAGGGAGAGATCTTTCGGATGACCATGGGAAATGATGAGTCTTTAGAAGACTATGAGGAAAGGTTCCAACTTAGTTATAAATGGGTCAGGTGCACACTTGACCCTGAATCTCTGAAGCCGGTTCTGCTCTGAGGAGTCCCTGAAGACCTTCTAGATACCCTTCATTTGCTAGCTAGAGGAGACATCTACCAACTACCTTATGAGGACATAAAGACTGTGTTTAGAAACCATTCTAGGGCAGCCCCGGAAAAGAGGTAGGCGGAATCCACTTTCAGCTAGTACCACCTTCTCCAAGCATGAGTTTGCTAATCAGATGGAAGACTTCAAAAGTGAGATGAGACAGACCATTGCCATGCAACTTGATACGTTCCAAATCCAACAAAAGAAAGAGGAAGTTGAGAGGGCTTTGGCCATTTTCTATCCCAGATGTATGAGGAAGCACTCTAAGAACGAGTGTCCATTGCACTTAGTAGAGGTATGTTTCATTTGTGAGGAAGAGCACCCCACAAACCAATGCCCAACATTGCACGGATTTAAAGCCATGTACCAGGGGACTGAGGCAACCACTGAACCTCTCTACTTCCTCAACCAAAGGAGGCCGCATGGGCCCAGACCTTACCATCAAGGGATGCAAAGGACATCCAAAGCTTATTATAGCCCCAACCAATCTGCTCAAATACCTTCTTGGGGCCCTCCTGCTCATCCTTCCTAGTCCACACCTCCTTTGTGGTCTTATCAATCTCAATACCATACTCAACCTATTGCTCATTCGTTTCCCTCACATGTCCAGCCACAGCGTCAGTGGAATGCACCTCAGCAGGGGTGGAGGCCCCAATACAACTCTCTTCCCACCATTCTGCCTCCACCACCTACTCAACCACAACCATTACCTCCTGCTCCTTCAAGACAACCCGAGATGCCTGCCCAACCGAACCCGAACCCCAACAATAGACAGGCCGAGGAGGTATACACTGGGGAGACAACATGCCCTATCTATGCTATGGAGATCCAGGATATCAACATGCGATTTGGGAAGGTCCTTCCAGACTGCCAACTTCCTCCCCTGGAAGATGAGGAAGAAAAACAGGAAAGTGAACCCATTTCCATTCCACCCTTTCCTGAGCGACTTACAGTAACCACGCAACCAAACCCAGAGGAGACTGAACTTCTGGGAGAACTTAAGCAGTTGTGTGTGAAAATACCACTTCTCCAGGCCATAGAAGATGTAAAAATATATAACAAATTGATCAAGGAGAAGTGTTTCAGGCACCCAGGCAAGCGCAAGAGAGATGCTCCGACTATCAATGTCATAGGGCAACTGTCCAATCTAATGTTGGGGCAAGTAATATATCCAAAATATTTGGACCCTGGGAGTCCTGTAGTTGATGTCCACATCAATGGCACCATAATCCCCCACACCTTGATCGATCTAGGGGCTGCCATTAATGTGATGACCACGGACATTATGCTTAAACTCAACCTTCAGAGTTCCTTAAGGAAGACCTCGACAGTACTGCAGTTAGCAGACCGCTCCATCATGACTCTCGAATGGATTGTGGAAGATGTCGTGGTCTCTGTTGACTCTTGGGAGTACCCTGCAGACTTCTTGGTCCTTCAGCCAAAGGAAAAATTCACTGGATACCCCCTCATTTTGGGAAGGCCTTGGCTAGCTACTTCGGATGCGTACATCAGTTGTTGAGCCGGAAGCATGACCACCAAGAATGGGCCTATGCCCAAGCAACTAGTCCTCTATCCCCCTGCCCAACCTTTGCTAGAACATGACTTACCACTTTGGTTGGAAGAGGGAGATGAGGACAAGGTCTACTCTGCACCTTTGTGCATAGTAGAAGCCACCAGGGGAGGCCCTCAAACCGAGGATGACTTGATTAAGAATTTGATTCAAAACCCACCTCCCAGTGCACTGTTATTAGAGGAGTTGGTGGAAGATACCCAAGCCAGTGCTTTAGTGGACCTCTGTGTGACTGATCCGACCTCTCCCAAATTTATGTGTGTGGAATTTGGCCTCGAAAGAACCTTAAATATTAGCTCCTCCCTACCTCCCTCCCAGGAGAAGGAGCTGTGTAGCTGATTGAACAATCATTTGGATGCCTTCACTTGGAGCTATAAGGAGATGAAAGGAGTGCACCCTTCGGTTTCTACCCATCACATTTACATTAAGGAGGATTGTAAACCAGTCGGGCATCCTCAGAGGAGAATGAATCCAGCCCTTAAAGACATTGTCAAAGAAGAATCGCAAAAATTGTGGATGCAGGATTCATCTACCCTATCTTTGATAGTGAGTGGGTCTCACCTCTAGTGCTTGTGCCCAAGAAGAATGGGAAGTGGAGAATCTGTGTAGATTACCGAGAACTTAACAAAGCCACCAAGAAGGACCATTTCCCTTTTCCCTTCATAGATCAAGTGTTGAATGGACTAGCAGGGAAGAAGTTCTTCTCTTTCCTAGATGGGTTCAGTGGGTATAATCAAATCCAAATCTACCCGGAGGACCAAGATAAGACCACCTTCACTTGTCCATGGGGTACCTTTTCCTACCGGGTCCTTTCCTTTGGGCTGTGCAACGCTCCTACCACTTTCCAGAGAGTAGTATTGAGCATATTTGCTGAACTAGCTCATGATTCGGTGGAAATCTATATGGATGACTTTACTCCTTATGGATCCAACTTCCAAGAAGCATTGACTAACCTTCAAAAAGTTTTAATCAGGTGTATTAAGATGAACCTGTCCCTCAATCCCGAAAAATGTGAATCCTTGATGACTGAAGTGACTGTGCTAGGTCATACAATTTCTCAGCAAGGATTACAGGTGGATCCTAACAAGATCACTATCATCCAAAAGGTTCCACCTCCTCAAAAGGTCAGAGACGTCCAAAGTTTTCTAGGCTTGGCAGGATATTATAGAATATTCATCAAAGATTTCAGTAAGCTAGCCTCGCCATTGTTTAGCCTCTTAGGGAAAGATGTTGAGTTTAAATGGACTAACGACTACCAAGAGGCTCTGGATGAATTAAAAGTTAAGCTGGTATCCGCCGCGATCTTGAGAGGTCCAAACTTGGCCCTACCTTTCTACATCCACACTAATGCCTCGAACAAAGCCATAGGGGCGGCCTTAGGAAAAGCTGAGGAGAACTACCGTATGCCATATACTTTGTCAACAAAAACCTGTATAAGGCGGAGATGAACTATACTGTAACCGAGAAAGAGTTCCTGGCTGTAGTCCATTCCCTGAACAAGTTCAGACACTACATCACTGGTTATCAAACATTCGTACACACTGATCATGTTGCGATTAGATATTTAATGAATAAGCCT
>APFE030279300.1:145243-169624 GCA_000404065.3 Pinus taeda
GCTCAGTTACATTTAAAATCACCAATGAGCCATGTAGCTGACACGTGTGGAGTGTCCAGCCGAGGAAAATTGGTGGGACTGGTAGTGGTGGAATGGCAGAGGGGAGGTAATTATATCTAGGGACACGCAGAGAAATGATGGAAATGATGTTGGATAATGGTTCAGTCCTGCCACCTCACCACCTCGCCATGAATTGCGCCGTAGTTCAAAAATGTTTGGCTGAAGACTCACACCACCCATTGTTAATTTGCACTTGCAATGTCCTTGGCCGAAGTACTCGTCCTCCGCTTACACAATCTGTTAACCCGTTGTCCTCCACCGAGCTTTTTGGCCTGTTTCAAAATTCTCCCACGTACCGAGCTCATTCAGTGGTGCAGTGACATCCTGCAAAATCCAACAAGATCTCTAGAGGAAGTACAACATAGCCTTCCAGAGTAGAGAAGTTTGGACTTTTCTGGGTCGAGTTTGGAATTCCGAGAGAGGTAAGCTCGAAAACACTCTTTCATGCATGGTATGTTTTGAAAAAGTGGTGAATTGAACTGTCTTGAATTGGAGGGTTAGATACAAGTCTACCTGTGAGTCAAAAATAGCAGTTTGCCTATGTGTTGCACGGAATTTCTCAGTCAGTTCTGCATCAACATTCTCCTCCACGGTTCCTGTTAAAAACATTTCCTCTAGAAAAGTTAAATCACTATGAGCGCTAACCTGTGTATGAAGAATTTGAACTTACATGGTTGTATGTATGATGAGAATGAAAATTGAGCTCTGTGCTCTGTCTGTGGAAACATAATCCTTCCTGTTATACACGGGCAACAGAGTTTTGGGCAACAAAAGCATTAGAACCAGGGAATTGGTGCAAATTAAAAAGTAAACACCTAGGAGATCCTTTCTTGAAGTTCAAAGGAGGAAACCATAAACAACATTCCCTTTCTGCTTAGAGTAGTAAAACAAAGCACTCTACCCATGCCAGGGGGGTTTATCAGGAAGGAACCCTCGGATTCCTGTAAATTGCGTGAACATCCTGAGGTGGTGAACCTCTTCACCCTTGCCAACTGGATGACCTTTTGTGACAAAATTCAGGATCATGACAATGAGATAATGAAGGAATTCTTAATGTCCCTACAACCTAAATCAAAGACACAGGCCACAGTGAACTTCAGAGGGTCGACCCTAAAGCTTACCCCTGAACTCATTAGTCGAGTTATTGGTCTGCCATTAGGGATACCCTGGAGCAAAGAGGAGAGGGCATTGGGCCAAAAAGCCAAGAAAGAATTCTTCCTACCCGAGGAACATTTTGCAGAAGACAAGAACGTGGTTCAGAGAGCTAGCTTACATCCTCTTTGGAGCGAAGTCAGTCTCCAAATCATGAAATATATTACCTATGAGGGGCAGTTTAGTATTGTCTATGGCTATCATTTCCGGTTACTAAGTGAACTAAGACATGGGTTGGATTTACCTCCAGAACAGAAGTTGAGCATCCCCTATTTTCTTCTGCAATCATTAATTGAATATGGCACAAAATTGAAGGAAAGGACACCATATCAATTAGCCCATCATGGGCTCATCAAGCTTTTAGTAGAAGATGCCCTCCACACCTACACTGTCCCCCTCTCCTTGAAGATTTTCCGCAACATGTCCAGAGACGACGATATTCGAATTCTGGCCGAGGAATTCACCTCATCCAGCAGTGAGGAAAAGGAATAAACTAAGGCAGGAGAGAAAGCCAATGGAAAAGAAACATAGGACAGACCACTACAGAAAGAACAGAAAGGGAAATGAGGAAAAGGCCAAGTTGCTGAGCCTAAAACTGTGGGAGGATCAATGGCACAAATGCCCAGGGAGAAATGATTATAGAGTAGAGCAGAGCGGACTGAAAAAATCGAAACAAAGGAGGGCACAACCAATGCCACCACACAGAAATTAAAAGGAAAGACACATCCAAACAAGCAGACTGAAACAATCGAAACAGTTTCTATAGAAAGCATGAAAGAAAATTCTATAGGAAGCATGAAAACAATCGACACATGACTTTCTATAGGAAGTATGGAAATAGATCAACAAAAGGAGAAATCACCTGAGATTTTGGCCAGGGAGGTAGCAACTGTGCTGGCTGCCTTAAGAAAATCTCCAAAACAAAAGGGGAAGTGAAAAAGGGAGCCTTCCATGTATTTTAAGGCAAGAAGGAGAACGCAGATAAAAGTTGGCAGACCCCAGCCACAGTCAAAAGAGCCAATTACGATTGAGGACATCACAACTAAACAAAAGGAAAGGTCTCCTCCGAAGGCATCCATCACCTATGAACAGGGAAGCCCGAAAACGTCCACCTGGAGAGAAAGGATTAAAATGATGGACACAAAGACCTCTCTACAGGATGCTGAGACAATTCTACAGGAAACGCTGGTTAGACTAAAGGATACCGAGGAATTGGAAGAAAAGGCAGCTAAATCATCCCAAGAGGAAGAGAAGACTAAAAACATTTTGGAACCTAACCCCTAGCCCAGCTTGGGCTCCTACTATAACCTGTTAGAGGCCAGAAAGATAATTCCCCAAAAATTTGCAGTGCCACTCTTCTTTGCACTAGAAGAAGAGAGAGTGAGGACCCACACTTGGATGAAGATCGCCAAGTCTAAGGGTGTGGCAGATATAGGTCACTTGGAAGAACAACTCAAAGAGGCAAGAAAGGAATTTGCTATGGTACGACATGTAGAAAGTAGCCAGCGGGCCAAACTACAGGAAGAAAACGAGTTGCTTAAACAACAGCTACAGTTACAGGGACACTATAAGGAAGACAGGCCCCACACCTTGGGAGAATAGTGGTAGCAGGAGGAGCCCACAACAGACAAGGAAACCATTGATGAACAACATAGAAGAGATGGGTTGTAGGTTGAAATTGAGGCACTAACTAGACAGCTACAGGAGAAGGAATTGCAAGTAGCACAGGAGATACAGTCTCTCAGGAAACAGGTACAAGAGAAGGAGGCCCAACTGGCCTGCATGGCCAACTGGGCAGGGGAGGCAATGTAGTGTAGGCAACCTGCCAAATCATATGCCTTATACCTTAACGATTAGTGGTTGCAGTTCCAGATTAACACCTTGGCCCAAAGGGGCACCACTCTGTTTCAAAAGTACCATCAATTCATGGCTTTATGTGACAGCAGCTCATCAGAGGAGAAGGCCAAATTATCAGAGTTCTACCTACACAACTTGGCTCTTCCCAACCTAAATTTGTGGGATCCCAATGCTGCGGTAGGAGATGTGCAACTGATGGCCATGGCCTCTTGGCTAAATCATGAATAAAAGAGAGTAGCAGAGGTCTGAAATGTTATGGACAGGGAACTAAAGGAGCCACTAATGATCAGAGCAGAGCCGGAGGACCCCTCAGCACTAATATATGCCCACCAACACTTGGCCAATGACACTCAGGCCCTACCAGATTACATTGAACAACAAGCTCAAGCCATAGCCCATTTCGAGGACATGGAGAGACTGTTGGGGAATAACTGTGTTCATGCTTGCTCCCAGAGGTGGAATACACTCTCCCACAGCCTAAAAATAAGAGAATACCACTCCCCAACAAGGATGAGGGAGGCCTTGGCAAGGGTACTTCTCTACAAACAATCCCTGTAGAATCTTTAGGCCAACTGGATCAGCCTCAAGTTCATTCCTCCCTTGCTTTTGGGGGTGCTAGAGGGAGTCAAAGAAGAGGAGGAACACAGGCAGTGGGAGGAAGTGGAAAGAAAAGTAGGATTTCATGACCGTGAAAAAGATATCACCTCGGAGGCCTGGGATGTGAAGGAGGCGGTCAAGGTAATCGAGGATGATGAGCTGGATTAGTTGCTCAAAGGATGAGCAACCCATTCAGTAGGGGGTGATGATGAGCCCCAAAATTGGGTAACTTATTGGGCTCATTTTTCCTAATTGTTCTTCGTCAATCCACAAGTTTTCATAGTTTATGCATGTTTTTTGAGTATATTTATGTTAGTTGAACAAATGAGGATAGTCACTTGATTAAGGAGGCTAACACATTGTTGATGCAAATTTTTGGACAAATTTTGGAACAAGGCCACGCAATTATGAGCCAGATGACAGCAAAGCATGAAAGAACAAGGGCGAGTATTCATAGGAAGGGTATCCCCTGCATTAAATGGCCCCTTCCTTGAAATCTCCACCCTCAGATCGGAGTTTAGCAGGCCACCAAAAAGGACTCCCAAGGACAACCGAGCAGTCTTGTGTAAAGTGGCTGATCACTAGCAGTTTGAGCAATCGAGCCCCTTGAGTTAAGGAGGGCTATTGGAGACCCTCGTAGTGCATAAATAGGAAGGCTTCCAACTTTCGTAGGTTACTTTTGGGACTGTTGTATTTTGCACTATAGTGTTGTTATTTTCTCAGCTCATTTTGTAGCTGCTGTTGTATAACTTTCTTGTGACATGGTTATTTTTTAGTAATGGAAGGCAGATTTATTTGGCATCAGTTCTAAGTTTTTCTTAGGAGTCATGGCTCTTGGGGTTGGGCCCAACCTAAGTGCCAAGGCTTCCTTTGTGTATTGTTATTTGCTTTTTGTGTCTTTGAAAAATAATTTCTGTTAAGTAGATTAGAATCCTACTTGGTTACTTAGATCATAGTTTATGATTAAGAAGGCTTTTCACGTTCAGATTGATTTGATAGGTTAATAATAGGGAAAGATCTTTAGAAAAAGGCTATCAAGCACCTCGGATCTCACCTCTCCCTCAGTGGGATCATGAGTTGGGACCAAGGTGACCTTGCTAAAACCAAAAACACTGTCTTTGCTTCACCATGCAATTATTAGTGTTAGATTCTCATTTGCCGATGTTTATATCAGTTGTGGTTGCATGCTTAGGTTCATGATTGCTTAGTTTCATAGTTCACATGATTTTATTGCAAATAGACTTCTGTTCATTTTCTTTGTTGTTATCTAGGTCAGATTAGGTTAAATTAGCTAGGTCCTTGATTTTCCAAGTCTTTATTTGTTCAGTTTGAGAAATAACTTGTAGAGCACCTGTACTAATTCTCCATATGCCCGTACTCCACCAATCCCACCTGCTCCATCCTCCAACCCAGATTCTTGCCTTGTGTTTTCCACATTCGCTCGCTTTGCCCTAATTCCCCATATTTTTGTGCAACATTGCTCCACCCCTCCTCAAACAAATCCAACCATCCTTGCCACTCCTCAGCTCCATCCACCAAGTCGTGGACCTCCTCACACCCTTATCTCACCTCCATACCCACTCCTTCACCTTTATTCCTCCATCAATCCTCCAAAATCCCCTTTCTGAACATCCTGTAGAAAATTACAGAACATCCTGTAGAAATTTCAGAACATCCTGTAGAACCCCTGCAGACTTCCTATAGAAGCTCATGAAAGAAGTTTCTTAATAGCCAAACTTTATGAAACTCTCTAGAAGGATTCTAGGGATCCCTTAGGCCCTCCCTAAACCTTCTTGACCTCCTGCAAGGATTTCCTCTTGCCAATCCACCTTTGCATAGTAAAAAACAGTGAAAAGCACATGCATGATAATTGTGACAACTTATTCAAAAATACAAAAAGATGTTTTCTTCAGATTTTACTATAGAAGTAGCTTAGACACATGCATTTACCTTCCTAGAAGTCAATGGCATCTCTTCCAGTAGCTTGCATCCTCTTTCTTGCATCAGTAGGGCTAGCTGGTAAAATTATGGTTTACTAGGGTTTGCATTTCCTCTCAGCTTTTCAGTTTCTTTCCGCAAGTAGATTAGCTTCCTTTGAGTTAGCTTCCATCCATCAGTTAAAAAGATTCTTCTCAGAGCTCATAGAAGTTGGCTTAAACTCCTAGTGGACTTGTGCCAGCTGACCAAGTGACAGCTGCGGCAAGAGCTAGTACTTGTGCATACATCATCGTCGCTTCCAAGTTTGTTACAAACTACCGGGTTGATAAAAGTAAAGAAGGGATTCCTAGGAGTTGCATCATTATTGCTGCAATACTGGATCCCACCAATCACTATGGATCAGATCTAGAGGAGAGGAAGCTCTGTGAGTCTTGCCGATGTCAAACTTTTCCCTGGGATGTTTGCCAAGGACACAACCTTCACAAACTCCTTTGGAGAAACTGATATTTGGAAAGCCTTCCACCATCTCATTCTTGATTAGCTGTTGCATATACCTATAATTTAAGTGACCAAATCTCTCGTGCCAAAGCCTACTACTATCATTAGCATGTGTAAGCAATAAGGAGGATTCAGATTCAGTAAATCCAGAAAATGTATACAGTCTGGCTCCATTGTTTACCTCACCAGTTGCAATTTTGGAGCTGCTATGTAGATCATATATGTTCATTGAATCTGGCGTGAATTCCACTCTCTTTCCAGTGCTAGAATGAGTTATCTGATAAACTGAAAGCAGGTTTACCGAAAGTTTTGGAAGATGAAGCACATCTTCAAAGCTTCCATGTAAAAGTTTCACTCTACCTTTTCTAGTGACCTCAATAGGTAAGTCATCTCCCATGAGGATGGGAGGTCTTTTGCATGCATCCAAAGAGGAATAGACTTCCTCTGCAACATCCATATGATGTGATTCACCATAATCTATAATCCATACATCAGGAGAAGAATTAATTGCAACCAAAGCATGAAAATTGTTACCTTTCCCGTATGGTGGATCCTCAGTTTTCTTCTTGGCGCCCTGAGGGATGTGGTCCCCAAAGTTGTGCTTCTAAAGGGTTTCTACCATTTGGTCAATTTGTTTCTTCATGCAAGAGGATTCTGGATGGAATCCTCTTTGACAATAGGTGCATCTATTTCCTTTCTTCCAATTCTCATTTCTCGAGCCAGAGGAGTCATTGAAGGGCTTGGTGTACCCTTCCTTCTTTGGATGGGAATGTGATTTTCCCTTGTCTTTTTGCTGCTAATTTTTATGATTTGAATCAGATCTATGATTTTTATTGTGGCTACCATCATGCACAGCAAGCGCATTCGCTTTTGGAGGTTTGATTTTCCCCATGCGAATGAGTTTATCTTGGTCAAAAATAAGGGACTCCATAAATTCTTTGAGAGAAGGCATACTGTAGGATTTACCTGTTGCGAGCCTTACTGAATGAAATGTAGACACAAAGACGGAGTATTCCGGTCTGAGCTCTGACATAATAGAGAGAACTTGGCGACTCTCCTCCTTGGATTTGTCAATTCCACAACACTTGAGTTGCAGCAATAGATCATTATATTTGGTGAATAAGTCTTGAATTCTATCATAGTTCTGTGGATCCAATGACAGAAAATCCACTTCAAGTAGATGTCCTTTCATCTCATCTTGTTTCCCATGGAGATCTTCAACCTTTTTCCAAATCTCATTGGGAGTATTGTAGACAGATAGATGAAACTGCAACCCTGGAGAGATGCACATGCATATGGATCCATGGGCCTCATCCATACGGTTGAGGTACTTGGATTTATCTATGGCTGAAGTGGGTTCCACTTCTGTAGCCATGGTAATCCTATACAACCCTTTATAATGAAGGTATCGAGCCATTTGGTCCTTCCATTCATGATAGTTGTACGGTGTTAGGATCGATGCTTTGGGAAACTCCATTTTTCTGCTGATCTTCGATCTCCAAACTGTAATACCTGCAGAATAAAGTACTGGTGCACCTTTTATCTAGCAACCTATGGGCTCTGATACCATGTAAATGTGTTAGAAAACCTACACAGATAAATCTAGCTAGTAAAGGTTGAACACACAACTTTCCAGAGCAAAAACACTAAAAGAAAATTGAAAGAAGAAAAGAATGATTAATAGAAAATAGGTTACAATGATCATGATATAGCATTACTGGGTGAAGATCCCAAGGTAATGCACCATAGTGGTGATCAATGAGAAGACTCAACACCTACAACAAGTTCCAGAGATAACTAGCTAGTTGCGGAGTGAAAGAATGAGCAAATCAAGGAATAAATCATGCAAAAGGAATCTTCGATGCAGTCCCATGCTCTAACTAAGAGTCTGCATGTAGGTGTGTAGTAGTTCCAACATGCAAAAGGAATCTTGCATGTAGTCCCATGCTCTAACTAAGAGTCCGCATGTAGGTGTGTAGTAGTTCCAACAAGTTCAAATACACTAACCTGACTGAACTTGGAGGCTTTTGTGCCAAAGGGTTTAACGTACCCTTTTCGATTTCTCAGTGGTGGTTATCAACGTAGCATTCGGCTACTATACTATTCTTGTAAGTATATGGCAGAAAGTAATAGTAAATTTCACCAATGAATAAAGTGATTTTAACCTCGGACTAATTAGCGAAATTTCAAATTTTGCGGAAACATAAGGTCGAAGTTCAATTTTTATTCCCAAGCACGCTCTACGGAATTTCACAACCTCACTGAGCAAGATGGGTTGTTTTGGTTTGTTTTTTTCTATTTTATTTATTTAGTTTTCAGGTGTATTGATCACAAAGGTTGAAATATTGGGTAAATGTTAAGCACCATGTACTAATTATTGATTTGGTTATTGAGAATAAAGTGATATAAAGATCACAAAACGAAAAGGCAGTGAGCTCATCAGTAACTTACAGCATGTATTTATATGAGTTTTCTTGTTTGCAAAATGCGTAAAAATAGTACTGTGTGGAGATAAAATTATAAGAAGATTGTTTGTTCCCAATTTATGTGAAGGAGTGGGAAAATACTATTTATATTGTAAAAAGTGTTAAATATTTAGTACTAAAGTCGTATTCGTGAAGCCATATAAATTAAATGTGTAATAATAATACTAAAATTAAATAAACAAAGATTAACTAAAATTATAAATTTATTTTAAAATAGTATTTATAAAATAAATTATATATGAGTTAAAATATAATTTGTAGAACATATAATAAAAATTTTAAACCATCACTTCCACTTTATTGATGGGATTTTACCTATAAAAGACTTTGTTGTCCGATTTATATACCATCTCAAACTCAGAACACTGTTTTAATGAATATTATGCAATTATAAATTTAAAATTAAAAAAAAATGTAACTATTCTTAAAAAATATTATATATATATATAATATATATATATATATAAATATATTCTATGTAATATTAATTATATTATACTAGCAGTAAAATTACAACGAGGCTTCAGCCTCTGTTGGTCTGGAATAGAGAAATAACATGTTTAAACATCAAAAAATTGTGTCGAGACTGCCCTTGTGCAGGGGTACCAGCTAAATCAAAATAGACAATTATAGCAAGTTCCCCAAACTGACCACATATTTTGAAATAAACATTAAAATAAACCCTTAAAAAAACCAAGCTAAGTGGCAAGACCTGTCTGCATGGATGTAATAGGTGTCGGTAGGCGTTGGCAGCTCCTCCACTATAAAACATTTGTATTCCTCCCAATCGTACTCAGCAACCTTCTTGCCACCCAGAGTGTCATCAGTCTTCTTGCCTTTTCCTTTGTTGGTGTCACTGCTACCCGAGGCTTTCGGCTTGCTGGTGGCTGGCTGCACCTGAGCCACCTTCTGAGTGCTGGTACTCGACTTCTCCTGTGCAGAGGTGGGAGGCGCATGAACCAGGGTCTTTAATATGTTGTGAGCTGGGTCGGACTACGGGTAGGTCTCCTCTGTGAATTCCACAGAGACAACGGCTTTAATTGCGGCCCTATTTAGAGTGCAGAGGAAGTGAAATTGAGCAGATTGATGGTGCTGGTGATGGAGGGAGATTGACCTTTTGGGTAGTAGCAGTGATCCTTTGAGCTTCACCAGGATGAGCATGTCCATTTCCACTTCTGATGGCAGCGTAGTAACCCGTGAATTGGGCTATGGATGGAGTGGAAAACGGGGAGGACGAAGGAGTGGTCGATGCAAAGGGAGTTGGAGAGGGAGCACGAATGGCTTGGCCTTGGCTGCTGCCTCGCCTGTTGTGCATGCAATGATGGAGCCGCGGTGTAGCTCTATGGGTGAGGTGGTGCAAGCTGGTGTGGGCCGAGAAGACTCAATTTCTAGTTGTGAGTGAGGAGTGGGCAACAAACTTGACCCTGGAGATTACAGGTTATCCCAAACTAGAGACAGAAACATGTGCAGGGGTTTCAAATTGCAGGGTGCAAAGAGCAGTATGGGATAAATGAATTATGTTCCCCAAGTCTACACAAATCAAGAGGCTACAACGCCTCCCTATCGTCGTGTGAGAGCTCGGCTCCGTGGTGGCAGGGTGGCAAGAGGAGTTCAATGGAGGTGGAACAAGGTATTGTAGACGATCTGGAGCGATGGGTTTAAATTTGCAGGGGAGGTCTCAACCCATGCACCAGATTAATGGTGCCAGCTGGGTGATAGGGGCTCGCCTTAAATCGCCATGGGTGAGAATGCGGGTGGCCATATGGCTAGGCCACCTACCAGCCCAACGTCTCATCCGCATTAATGCAGTCTTAAACACCCACAGCTGGGGTTGCTCCATCATTTTGCACCAGTGCAATGCATTCCTATAATTGGATTCCCTATTTTATAATATCGAGAGAACATGAGTATAGTGTTCGATTGCTGTCCACCCCCAAATTTTCCAAGAGGTCTGCCACTTTTTTGCCATATCTCCTGATATGTTTGAACGTGATTGTTCTGTTGGTTGTGAGCCATTGTTCAATGAGCTCTAAACAAGCTGCCAATCTCCAACTACAGACCAGTTTGTGAGCAAGGGTCTCGTGAAGAATTAGATTAGCCATGTTGATGAGTATCTTAGAGTCTCCTTCAATAAATAAAGGAAAGAATCCATGTTGTTGCACTAGTTGAAGGCCCTACCACAATCCTTCAAGCTCAGCTGAATTGTTCGTGTCCAATCCAATTATGCCTAGGAAAATCAGAAGAGGTTTTCCATTGTGATCCCTGAATATTCCTCCATAACTTACCATGCCTGGATTGCCTTTGGAGGCTCCATCAAAGTTTAATTGGGAAATTCCTGGTGGTGAAGGGAGCCATTTGCTGAAGGTTTTGTGATTTAAGAAGGATTTACTGGGGTTTTCCTGTAGCTGGTTAATCCTCAAATTCCAATTCTTCCAGATGTTCTACTGCTATGGAGAGGTGGGAAAATCATCTTGGAGCGATGTTTGGAGTGCTAAGGTTTCCTTAAGATTATGGCATAGATTGCTCCAAATGACCTCTATGGGTGTGGATTGATTCTTGAAGATGTGGTGATTTATTTCCTTCCATATAGTCCAGATGAGAAGACCTAGGACGATTTTCCACAAAGTGTTTAGCAGGTTTCTCTTGTATGGATTGTTTTCCCAATTTCGGATGGTGTTGGTAATGTCTCCTTTTACTCTGCCTTCTTTTTGACATCTGAAGCTTGTTTTTTCCCAAAGTTTGTTTGCCAAGTTGCATGCTTTTATGAGCTGCTATATGGTTTCTTCCTGTTGTTTGTAGTTGGGGCATATTGAGGGCCCATGGAAGATTTTTTTCCTCAATTTGTCCCATGTGAGGATTCTTTTATGACATAACAGCTAGAGGAAAGTAGAAATCTTGGGCCAGATTTTGGGAGACTAGATTTTGTCCCAGAGAGGGTCCTTGATATACTGATTACTAATCAAAAGGTTATATGCCTCTATAGTGGTAAAAGTTCCACATGGAGTGTATCCCTAGTGCAAGATGTCCTTCTTATCGGAAAATCTAATTTTCTTGTTTATGAGTTCTGTGTCCATCTCCTTGTGCATTAACTTTGTTCCTTCCCAGATGATGTGCGTCAAGCTTATACATTGTCTATATCCCTGATTGAAGGTGTGTTATAGACATTTTTGGGCACTTCAACCCCAATCATAAATGTCCATAAACTGAGGGCTCCTAAGTCCCTAAAAGTGTTGCTTCACTTCCTAAAGGAACAAGGTCAACTGATTACATCATCTCCCAAAAGTTCTCCACTGAAAATTGCTCATAAATGGTCAAAAATGGATCATACTGAAAGCTCAATGCAGGGGGTGCGATGCATATCACCTTCTCAGTGTACAGGGTGCGATGCATACTGATTTTCTCCTCTTTAGGGTGCGATGGTCAGGAATGGACAAATGGCAGGGACAAAAATGCAAGGTGGAAGATCATGGAATCTTCCATAAGATTCCCTTCTGACACTTTCCACTCCATTTTCGACCAAGGATGAGTAAGAGATCATCATTCTCCAAGTGGAAGCAGGAACTATCAGAGAGAAGACACTAATCAAGATCCCAGAAGATGACTCACCTCTCTATAATCATCTATATATGGATCCCTCAGCACAGAGATCCAGAGGCTGGAATTTTGTATCTTATAGAGAAGTTCTGTTGGTTCTCTTGTGTATATTCACAGTGTTGGGTGATCTAGCTTTGCTTGAGGTGAAGAAGGGATTCCTAGCTCAAGGATGATGCTGGGTCAGAGCACATGGTTGTAATCCTCTTGCTACTTTTGATCTGAACAAATCTATTCTTGTTTCCTTCCATATTCTTGTGTACTTGTTTATATATGCATGTATATGGTTAATACACATCTGATCCTGTATTATTTATGAATTTAGATCCTTGTTTCTTGCATAGTAGTATGTTGTTGTGATTCCACAGGTCCTTTTGAAGCTGGGCAGACAAAGAAGAAGCGACGAAACTCTATCAAGAAGGAGAGGAAATCACACACAAGACTCAGGTTGGTCCTCTTGGTTCTCCTCTCGTCTATTTTCATAAAAGGGAACAATATTAGACTTCTATTGTTTGTTTCTAAGATAGCCACCCATCTTAGTGGGAATAGCAGCATCCGAGTGGACACTATTCCCAGATAAAAAAATGGCGACTCCGCTGGGGAGCGACTAGATTACTTGTTAGCCTATATATCCTTGTTTCTTTTATAAACTTGTAGACAGAGCTTGAAGTCAAGCCAGCTAGCCTTCAAACTGCATTTGTCATACAAATGAAAAGTAGATCAATGCTGCTTCAATCTATCTCTGTGTTTTTTTTATGAATTAAACAATAGATCTGCAAGCAATATAATTTCCCTAAGTGGTGGCTCTAGTAATCTCTTAGATCACCCCTGTGTTTTACATACACTAATATTTACTTATTCAGCCTAAACACCTAAACTAGATTGCAAACTGTGAGTGGAATCCCGTTCAAAGTCTTGCACTGCTACCATCGCACCCTTCCTTCAAGGCAGTCTATATGCATCACACTTCCTGAGTGCAGTAGGTGCGCTGCATACTGAGTTCACAATGTAACAGGTGTGATGGTCAGGGAGAGTTAACTTTACCCTTCGACTATGGATTTTTCTCACTGTCTTTAGTCTTATTCAAGAGTTTTGTTGTCTGTAGTCAGTGTGCTTATGTGAAAACCCCCTTCTCTTGCATTATTCCTCCTCCTTAGTGCAAAGAACTATAATTTTTTTTTTTGTATTGTGCGTCGTTTTTAGTTCTCTTTTGCAAAAAGTAGCATTGTTGAACTGCCGTCTCTAGATCTGAAAATGTCGTAGCTGTCATTTTCAGTTTTAGAAAGCAATCCCATTGTTCTGGATAGTCAATTATACAGTTACTATTGCATAAGATTTTAATTATTAGTTTTAAAGTGTCGAAAAGCAATTTCCATTTCAAAATCGCAAAGTGTCTCTTGCTTTCACTTTGTTTTGAAAAAGAATTTTGTTGAGTACTGTCGCGCTAAAATTAATTTAGTTTTGCACATAGATTTCTTAATGTCATTCACACATTAAGAGAGTTGAAAACAAATACATGCATGTGCATTTGCATTTTGATTGCTTGGCTTGATTTAGGACTGTGCACTTAGCGTGTGCTCTGTGCTCTGTGAAGAAAAGATTCTTGACTTTCTTCCCTTTAGTAGCTAGGATTTTCATTGCTGAAAGAAGATAAAACGTTTGTTTATCATCTTAGACTACATTTTAGGAATTATACATACATCACGTGGTGAACCTGAAAGGCAAACTGTTAAGCAAGATCAACTTAAAATAAATTCAATGAATCTAACAACACTTTGGAACTTAACGCACAACATCTAGAGGTCTAGGCTAGAGACGTATTCCGGGGTCGTAAAACTTGGTAACTGTTGCTTTCAATGTTGGTTGGGTGATTCCTCCACTCTGAGATGGCAAGTGCCAGTACGGACATGTGCTCCCACGTACCTTCGAGTATATATTGGGAGACCGCAATAGGCTGCATCCTTTATCCTTAGGAAGCCATGTCTGCTGCCCTATCGATCGCAATGCACCGAACACAACATTCGGGAAGATTGACTGCTGTACCATAAAAAGTATTCTGCAGTTTTGCGATTGGTTTTGTAATCCTCTTTGCCTAGATCTCCAGAGAAGTCCATTTTTCTCCTTTTTAGACTCCTTAAAGGAAAAGGTCCTCCGAGCACTTGTCACTTCAGGCTCAATAAACATCGAAGGCGACTAGAGTCATATTTTGTTTTTTCTTGACTCTTTAAAATTGAAAAAACAAGTTGTCTCAAAGCATCTAAAATTCGTTTAATTCGAAAAACATTTTTCCCTTTGTTTTGAGTTGATCAAGTAATCCACAATCGTGGAAGAAATTCAATCAAAACCCAGTTGTTCATGGAGACTTACGAGTCAACTGTCATTGACTCCGGAAGCGAAACCATTACGGATGAAGAAAACTCTTTTAACCGGATCGACGTCCCCTAGGTTGGTTGGAGAAAGCACTCCAACATCCTCAAAGACTCCGGTTACTCTGAACATTTATGGAATCCCTGCCTCTACAGAACGATTTCTGCAACAACAAAAGGACATTACAACTGATCCTAGTGTGATGGTTAACACTTCTATTCCTGAACCGGCTCTGTCTACAGCCGATTCGGAAAGTGTTACTCCCCAAACATCTACTGCCGCAGAACTTACATCTTCTTCGGCACCCAAAATATTTTACAGACCTAATGGTCTGCCTCTTCCTCCTGGATTGATTGCCATAGAAGAGATTCTGGAAGATCCTCCGTCTAGCACTCCAACGCAACTTGGAGCTAGGATCGCCTCGTATCCTTCCTCGTCAGAAAATATTCACCCACCCTCGGAAGTTCCTGAAGAATCATTGAGGAATCTTTTGGATAGGCTTAATATGTCTAAAAAACCGTCAACATCAAGGACTGTGTCTCCCGACACAACAACAACAGAAGTTCCTTCTGCTATTCCGACAATGTTCGCTGGCGTGCCATCTGTCCCAACCAGCTTTCAATCGCTGGATGGAGCCCATCCAGGGACTATTTCGACAGTATGGACTATTCTCGTTCGTTCGTCCAGAATTATATCCAGAATCTCTTACGTTGAGTCTCGACAAATTGATCCGTCGCAAGGTCAATTTGGTAAAAATGGTCCCCAAAGGCAAATTATTCCTTTGAGTACTGGATTACCATCATATGGAGGGCCATATACCCTTTCATTGTCTTCCTCAGAAGGATAGCCATGCGTGAGTTCGCAACAAAATTTGGGTTATGCTGGAATCACAGCTAGCGGTTGGGTACGAGTCCTGTCTCAACAACCAAGAGTTGTATGCTCAATACAACAAAGTTCACCTATGACAAGCATCCCCACTACGCCAGCTATTATGGTAGTATCGCAAGTGCAAGCGTCACCAGTTGTATGCCAACCTGAAATTTCGCAAGTTGCAATACAACAATCTCTTGTACCTCCGACAAAACCACAGTCACCCACTAGCGGAATGGTACAGGTTCAAACGGGGAACACCAATCCCCATCTTGGTCAAACAGTCAGTGATGGACAACAGTCCATGGCTTCACAACCATGGTTGGTGCAATACCAACAACTGCAATTCCAGCAGGCTTACCAAGGATATGAGCAACAAGTCTTTGCAAGTAATGGGCAGCTGTATCAACCATATCATAATGGTTATGTCCATCAACCTTATCAAAGTTACCAACATCAAATGCATTATGCTGGTATGCAAGGACCGACTACTCAAACGATTCCGCCTTATCCTGGGTACGCTCAACCAAGCCTTAATCAAAAGTTGCCTTTTGTGGCAACTTTAGAGTTACCTGATCTAAGTCGACTAACGAATGATCCAATTGCCTACGCCCCTTTGTGGCTAGCGATTCGACATAAACTTCTGTCGGATATTCCTAAATTTAATGGAAATCCGGGCGAAGACCCATCGAATCATGTGATGACCTTTCATCTATGGCGTTCATCAAACACTCTCAATTATGATTTGATTCGACTTCACCTCTTTCAGCGCACGATAATTGGTCCGGCAGCAAAGTGGTATATCGAACTACGCAGAGCTTCATTTGATAACTTCAGTACCCTAGCCACAACCTTTTTAACCCATTTTCAGTTACCTATCAGGTACGAAACAGGAACTGAGTTGCTTACCAATTTCAAACAAACGACAACCACCCACATATCTGATCATATTCATGAGTGGCAATGTCGTCGTACAATGGTAAAAACATATGTTCCTGATCAACTATTGGCTGAATGGTTTATTAAGTCGCGGTTACCCGCTATTACAGAAGATGTGGCAAAGGGAGGAGTCGTCATTGAAGAGCAAGTTATTGCTCATGCACAATATCTGGACTTGATCTATACTCAGTCTAGCACACTCTATGATAAAATCCTTGGCACTCCTAGACCATAATTCTCCGTTCCTCTGACTCCTAAATCAAACAAAGACTCTCATGCTGGTGATGGTGTGATAGTTATGACAAGCACTAAAACCGCAAAGGCCACATTGAAAAAGGCCTGCACGTTTCGAGTCAAGATACGAATGAGGAACTTCTAGCCTCGGAAGTAAATGCCATGTCAACAGACAAAGGTAAAGAAACCAAGCAACCGGGAGGCAAGAAGAGAAAACAAGGGAAGAAGAAAAACCAAGGAGACTCGTCTCCTAGAAAATCTTCTGCGAACCCTTTTGGGAATGCGAAACCAAAAAATCCATGCAGTATATGTGACAAGGATCACTGGACCAGAGAGTGTTCATATAAAGAAGAAATTAGGAAATTCTTCAAAAGTTCAAAAACCTCGGCTGTACTGACGGATCTATTTTCAAACCTAGGAACAAATCTGGTTGCTAGCGAAAATGCTTCCCCATCCCAAGTGCTAATGTTGTTAGCCTCGAAGCAATTGAATGATGCTCTAATAACGACAAGGAGTAAAAATTACGGGAATCAATAGATGTTGAACAACAAGGATAATGATCAACCTAGTAGTTCAACAATGACTTCAATAGAAGTCATGCCACCCATCATTCCTGAATTAACAATAAAACCGACAAAGGGAATAGTACACAAATCGACGTTTAATCCTCGTGCCCGAGCAGCACAACACTATAATATAGTGGAGGATTTAGCTCAATCGCCATCTGCGATGTCGACTCTTGAGGTACTGCAAAATTGCCCCTCCCAAAAGCAGCCTCTTATTATCAGCAATAGGTGGGATTGACCCAACGGATTCCAATCTTGTATCTTTTATCATAAAGGATACGACCCTCAGTTACCAGCTCAACTAGCTTTCCCATTCAAGTGAAAGCCCTCAACAAAACTGTTCATAGAACAATTATTGATGAGGGGGCATCCACATGTATTATGTCGATGAGTTGCTGGAAAACTCTAGGGTCTCCGTCCTTGTCACAATCATCAACAACATTAAAAGCATTTGATGGATGAACATACACCCCGTATGGGATACTAAGTAACTTGCAAGTCAAACTGGGGGGAAAACAGTAGAAATCGATGTTGAAGTCATCGACGGGAATCTTGATTACAACATCCTACTGGGAAGACCCTAGGTATATGCCATGGCAGCTGTTGTGTCGACCTACTTTAGGAAAATTGCATTTCCTTCCCAAGGAGGAATTACAATCATCGACCAACAAACTTTTCTCCCCAACAGTTCACAAGTTACGGGAAGCATTCCGATGATCCATGGAAGCCCTAGCATGCTTCATAATATCGGATTAGACCTACTAAAAGACCCTACGTTAATGGGAACTTTTACCCTTCTTCCTCCTACGAATTTGGCGGAAGTGGCTAATGTAGGAACCTGCAATATGATATCTTCCATTTGAACGATGTCAAAAAATGATGTTAAAATGGATCATTCGCAGGTTTTGCCTCTAACCCCACTAGAAATATTATAGCAATCAATGTTCTCAGCATGGGAGGCAAACCAACGTCAACGCTCTTCAAGCATTTGGATAGATAGGTCTAAGGAATATGGTACCCTTTTAGATCCTTGGTCGCTAGTACACTCTACAGACGAAGGAATAATTCAACCAATGATGATTGATGGGGCATCATGGGAAGATTACCACCATCATTCCCATCTTCCGACTTGAAAAGAAGATAATTCTGGCGGCCTACACCATCCTTCGGTATTTAACTTTCTGACAAATAATGTCAACATGGTGGATTCCGAGGGAAACCTATCCAATATCAAAGAGACTATTGCCATAAATATCTCGACCAAAACAGATGTTGTAGAGAACATTCATGTTGGAAAATATTGTTCTTCTTCTGAACTTGAAATATATAGCACTCTCTTTCGTGAGTTTAGAGATGTCTTTGCTTGGTCATATGATGAAATTCCAGGTATCAACTCGAGCATAGTTGAACACGAAATTAAGATGTATCCAGATGTCAAACCGGTACGACAACAGCTAAGATAGGTACACCCCAAGAAAGTCGTTGCCATCAAGGCAGAAATTGAAAAACTCCTCCATGCTGGTTTCGTTTACCCCGTTCCTCTAACCGATTGGGTATCGGATATTGTTCCTATGATGAAAAAACAAGGAACGATTAGAGTGTGCATTGATTATAGGGATGTAAATCAAGATTGTCCAAAGGACAACTAGCCTACACCCTTTATCGACCAGATAATTGATGAATGCACCAGATGCGAAATATTTTCATTTATGGATGGATTTTCTGGGTATAATCAAATAAATATCTGCCCACAGGACTAGTCAAAGACTGCTTTCATTTGTCCATGGGGCACATTCGCATACTGCAAGCTACCCTTTGGTTTGAAGAACACAGGGGCAACTTTTCAGAGAGCAATGAACAATGCTTTCCATGACATCAAAAACATCATTCAACCTTATCTCGATGATTTCCCATCTCATTCGCAAAAGCGGACCGACCATCCGCGCCATTTGAGAGCAATATTTCTACGTTGCCGACACTACAAGATAAGACTCAATCCACACAAATGTGTGTTTTGTGTCAGTTCTGGTCATTTACTTGGCTTCGTTGTCTCAAAAGATGGGATTCGTCTCGACCCTTGGAAGGTTCAGGCAATCAACGATTTTCCTCCACCTTCAAACTTGCTTCAGATTCAGAAACTCAAAGGAAAAGCAAATTTCCTCAGGAGGTTCATTCCAAATTACGCCGAAGTAGCAAAATGTTATACTCGTCTTTTGAAAAAGGAAGTACCCTTTGTTTGGGACCAGGTTGTGCAAGCCTCCTTTGTTGCTTTAAAGAAATCTCTAATACAAGCGTCATTAACGTATGCTCCTGATTATCAAAAAAGACTTTAACCTGTATGTGGCTGCAGCAGATACAACCATAGAAATGGTTTTATTTTAGGAAGACAATGGAATTGAACATCCTATATATTATTTAAGCCGAAACTTAAATGATACGGAAATGAAATACTCTTACGTTGAAAAGCTCGCTCTCGCGGCTGTCCACGCAATACAGAGATTTCGATACTACGTCCTCTTCAGAAAAACTACCATTTTATCAGATTGCAACCCCATGACTTATATATTGTCACGACAGTTGCTGGGGGGAAAATATTCAAAATGGATAGTAATTCTACAAGATTTTTATTTGGAATTCAAAAAATCCAAATCAAAGAAATCCCTGGTATTCACGGAGTTACTATGCGACCTCCCATCGTCGTCCAACGATGCCACATCCAAAGAAGCAATCGTGGATGAAAATTTGTTTCTGATATCTTCGAGCGATTTGTGGTACGGAGATATAATCATTTATCTCCAGACACAAACATACAGGTCTAATACCTCACGCTCCGAGCAATGACATATTTGATACCAAGCAAAAGACTACATGATCGTCGGTGATACTCTTTACCGTCATGGTATCGATACAGTTCTGCGGAGGTGCCTCACCCTTGAGGAGGCCGAAAATGTCCTGAATAACTGCCATTCAAGTGTGTGTGGGGGGCATCAATTGGGTTATGCTACTGCGCAAAGTTTTTTACGAGCAGGATACTTCTGGCCAACAATGTTAAAATATTTCATAACCAAAGTTAGAAGTTGTCATCCTTGCCAAATTTTCGATAGCAAAACTAGAAGACCACCCGCACCGCTACAACCAGTAGTAGCTGTTGGGCCATTCGCCAAATGGGGCATAGATTTCATGACATGTAACCCCACCTCGACTGGGGGGCATGGGTACATAATAGTCGCAGTGGACTGTTTTACCAAATGGGCCGAGGTGATGCCTACATTAAACAACAGCGGCGAAATGACTGCCCTTTTCTTTTTCAATCACGTAGTCTCCAAATTGTGCATTCCACAAGCCATAGTCACAGATCATGGATTGCATTTTCACAATCACATGATGGTTGAGTTGGTTGCCAAATTAGGACTGTCCCACGACAGCTCTACTCCGTACTATCCGCAAGCTAACGGAGAAGTTGAAGCAATCAACAAAGTCCTAAAGCGCACGCTGCAAAGGATGATCGGAGTCCACAAACAGAATTGGCACCTAATCCTATACTCGACCTTGTGGGCATACCGGACATTGGTAAGAAATGCAACCAAATTCACACCTTTTCAATTAGTGTATGGTCTGGAAGCAATCTTAGCGGTTCAATGTGAAATCTCATCCCTCAAACTCGCAGTTGACCATCTCCATGGAACCTCAGAAGAAGAGGCTCGTTTCTTGGAACTAATCCATTTGGATGAAACCCGTCATGATGCAGCTTTAGTTAATGAAGCTCATAAGAAGCGAGTAAAAGCATAGTTTGACAAGAATGTCAAACCTCGCATCTTCTCAGAAGGTGACCTGGTCTTACTTTACGACTAGGAATCCGATAAATTGGGAGCAGGGAAATTCAAATCGTTATGGATGGGTCCCTATATTGTTAAAAGATTATTAGCAAAAGGAGCCTACGAGTTGATGGACTATGATGGGATTCCACTAGCGCAACCTCGCAATGGCCTGTACCTCAAGTGTTACTATGCTTGATCTAGCATAGTAATCCTCGTGCTTTTGTTACATTTTTGTTTTCGCCAAGAGCATTTAATTTGGTTAAGTAATCAAATTTTTTCATTCGTTGCAGATGTCGAACCTACTGGAATCATTCGTTGGATATGTCGATGGAGCAAGTCGTAGTTTGCGGAACCTATCATCTGCGACATGGGCCATTTTCAATCCCAGTGGCGAGTTAGTAGGTTTCAGAGGAGTGTGTATTGGTCAGTCTACGAACAATATCGCTGAGTACAGCGCATTGATAGAACTCCTTTTTGATGCCATCACACATGGCATATGCTGACTTGTCGTCAGGCTAGACTCACAGCTCGTCATTCTACAACTCACTGGCATCTATTCTGTACGAAATCCAGCTATCTATCACATGTTCCTAAGGGTAAAAATTTTGGAAAGACAGTTCGATTTCATCCAATATCAACATATTTCTAGAAGTTTAAACACATTAACGGACTCATTGGCAAATTATGTGTTAGATGGACATTTGCGACATTTATAAAAAGAGGCATCACATCAATATATGCAGTAGGATTATGTAACTGAACCGAAATAGAGCTCTGAAAATCAAAAATATATTTCATAACTGTTTATAGTCTGTACATAATGTTCTGTAACCAAGAAAAAATTGGTCAAATGACCCAAAACTCAAAATTCTAGGGGGAACCCTAGTCTAATGATGCTGGTGATAACAAGTCACCGCCTGTGCAATCATGCGTAAGAGCCTAGTCCATCGACTCGACACTCCAGTAGTATGTCGCTCAAACTGGTCGAACTGGGCCAATATCTGCATGAGCACATGAGTTTTGATCAGTCTTGATCATAAGAATATAATAACATTATGGAGAGCAATGAACAGAGGTATGGTCGAAGAAATTACCCATGGCACCCCACCGCTCACCAACCGGCAGCACCAAATCCGGATCACCTCGGAAATCCATACCAGCATATGGGAACCTGGCATAAACCATCTCCTGACGGTCAAACCACTCGAATAAGGTCTCAAAAAAATAAATCTGGGGCTGACCAACGTGCCGAGACATGAGATCGACCCATCTCTACATCCGTGGTTCGGTCGGTGGAGGTAGGCCAAGTGAAATGTACTGTGGCTGCATCAGTGGGATTCTCTCTAAGGCAAAAGCAGTCAAAATAGAACCATAACCAAAGTTCTTGGATCTACCGCTCTTCACCTTGTTCAATTGTTCCTTCATCACAGAAAGTACTGCATCACACCAATTGAACACCTTCGGTTAGAGGCATTCCAAAAAATACTGCATATAAGATCTGTTGGCTATGTGAAGAGCAGAACTACCAGCCAATCTAGCAAAATTAAATAGAATGGTTTGCAAGGGCCGGTCAGTGACATCTCAGATATTTATCTTGTCATCCGCACTCGGCTGAGATCCCTCTCTGCAATGCCAGCGAATGTACTCCCTCACGGACTCACCCCCACGGGCAGAGCCTAAAATTGAGAGAGGGGCACCATGCCTCGATAAACCAGTCAGAAAATAGATTTCCACCAGTGTCAAGGGGATTGATTTGCCCCTAATCTGGAATACCTGGTTGATAGGATCCTAGGCATTAAGGAAATACTGCAACAAACTGATTTGTTGCCTCATGCTAGAGATACGGAAAAACTTCAGCAAGCCACAGTTCCGTAATGCAGCTACTGTGCCCGGATCATGTAAAGCAACATCGTCCTCTTCTTCATGCTTGGGTTCTCGCCATGTAACAACCATTTTTTCTCTGATGAATCTCTAAAAAACAAACAAGGGAAGAGTCAGGATCTTTAGTTGGTAAAAAACAGGCAAGAATTCATGAGGAAATTGTGCAAAAATTTTCCTCCCTGCGTCCATCGCATCCCAGCAAGTGTACTAGGAGCGATGCATACTGACTAGTCAGTGGAGATATCAGTATGCATCGCACCTTTCGACTAAGGAAGGGTGCGATTATCATAGGGTGAGTTCTTCAAACCCTAGGGGCTCAACAGGACAATGAAATAAGCTCAAAATCCAAAATGAAAAGCATGTAATGAAAGAGAACAAGTTTAGCTCTTACTTGGTCCGAACGGCGTCAAGAATTGTCCATAGAATCTCCCAGAATCCACTGGTGAAAATCAGGGGGGAAAAGCACCTCCAGAGTTGCAACAAACCAAATTCAAATGAAATGGTAAAATGAGAGGTAAAAGTCACTTTTAATTTACTATGCACGTAATTCAAGTAAAATATTAG
This sequence comes from Pinus taeda, assembly GCA_000404065.3. Classification (NCBI taxonomy): domain Eukaryota; kingdom Viridiplantae; phylum Streptophyta; class Pinopsida; order Pinales; family Pinaceae; genus Pinus; species Pinus taeda. The sequence goes on from APFE030279300.1 coordinate 168,662, forward strand.
TGTTTTTAACTCATTTATGAAGCATATGTTTTCATTTCTAATCAATTTGATGAAGAAAATGAACAGGTAGTACAATCTTTGAATGAACGAAATGCTAAGGGTAAATAAAAAACTCAATGGCCATCATGACGAGCAATGTTGTCGCAGAGTTCAAGCTCGTTAAAAAATAAACTCTCCACGAGCAATTTTAGCACATAGTTCAAGCTCGTTAAAAAATAAACATGAGTCATGAGCAAATGTTTCCACCAGCATTTAAGCTCACTAAAAAATGAACCGGTAAATAACCATTGTGAATGCCTTATCGACAGCTTTTGAGACTTGGTCGTGTTCTCGCCATCACCTCCACTCTGTTTTTAGTTGATCATTCACCCCCATATGATTGTTTACCCCTTCGAGGAACATCTGCGAAAAGTGATTCTACTAGCCATCCTTGTGACACTTTTGTGATTGGAAAATTCCAAATCTTACCTGGAATCATCTGCTACCCGAAACCATCACTCGTTCCTCAAAAACGAGTCTTCTTTAAGCTCTTTTCACCTGACTCGTAAAATATGAAAAGATTGTGAGCGATTGGCCTCTCCGGCTCATTAAAGGCATTGGAAGTGCTATCCCTCCTCTAGATTTTAATCTTTTTTGACCTGAGGGATTATTACACAAAAAGATCGAGCGTTTGTCTTGTTCGGCTCGTTAAAACTATTGAAAATTCATCCCTTTTGTATTATTTTACGCTGTTTCGGACTTAACGAATTATACAACGAAAAATAATCTTTGGAGTCTTCTTTCCGTTTCTTTCAGACTCTCTAAAATTGAAAGAGACTGAGTTATCTTTGTCGTTAAACTCGTTAAAACGAATAGCGACAAACTCATCCAAATGGACGAGAACGAGTTTCACTGTTGCTAGGCTCGCTAAAATATAGCGACAGGTTCGCCCGAAGGGCGGATTATAGAACAAGCATATGTTAT
>APFE030279300.1:170540-182803 GCA_000404065.3 Pinus taeda
GGGTCAGAGCACATGGTTGTAATCTTCTTGCTACTTTTTATCTGAATAAAGTTATTCTTGTTTCCTTCCATATTCTTGTGTACTTGTTTATATATGCATGTATATGGTTAATACACATCTAATCCTATATTATTTATGAATTTAGATCCTTGTTTCTTGCATAGTAGTATGTTGCTATGATTCCACAGGTCCTTTTGAAGCTGGGCAGACAATGAAGAAGTGACGAAACTCTATCAAGAAGAAGAGGAAATCAAACGCAAGACTCAGGTTGGTCCTCTAGGTTCTCCTCTCGTATATTTTCATAAAAGGGAACAATAGTAGACTTTGATTGTTTGTTTCTAAGATAGCCACCCATATTACTGGGAATAGCAACATCTGAGTGGACACTATTCTCGGATAACAAGGTGGGAGTCCAGTGCTGGTTGAACGTGTCCAATTGATGTTCATCCCAGTCCTTTGTTTGTGGTGGTTTAATTATGTCGTTGAGCCTCAGCCTTTGCTGCCAAGAGTCAGCCCAGAAGCAGGCGTTGTTGCTGTTTCTTATTTCCCAGAAACTATGTTGTTGGATCATGGCTCTGTATTGTCTGGCTGCATTCTAGATTAGGGAGTCTTTTCGAGTATCTGTAAGCCAAATTAAATCATCTGGTGGTCTGTTGTTTGGATATTTTGTCGTCCATAGGTTGGCCCACAACGTGTGTGGAGCAGAGAGCCATTTCCACCATATTCTTGCTCACATGACTGCATTACTATGTTGAGGGTCCCAGAGACCAATACCCAAAAGTTTCTTTCGAAGGCAAACTGTTGCCCAATTAACTAGTGACCATTTTCGATTTTGACCAGAAGATCCCCATAAAATGGTTCGTTGTAGATTTTTTATTTTTTTAAGCACCCATTTCGACGCTGCCAAACTAGAGAATAGATAAAGTGGCATTGATTGCAAGACAACCTTGACTAGCACTAGACGACTAGCCATGTTAAGGGCTCTAAAAGTCCAGGAAGTGAGCCGGGCTTCTGATTTATCTAGAAGCAATTTCCAAGAGGTGTGCTTGAGAGTAGAATTAGTTAAGGGTGCACCAAGATATTTGGAACGGAGAGAGGCAACATAGAATCCTAAAATGCAGGCTATAAAGGTTTGAGTTATGGAGGGAGTGTGAAAGAAGAAGATTTGGAATCTGAAAGTTTGGGCTTCTTGGACCAAAGGATGCCTAAACAACATGTTATCATCCACAAATTGTTGGTGAGTGATGGAGGGGAGTTGTGGATTGAGATTCCTCTTAGTTGTTGAGATTGAATAGCATTCTTGATAATACGACCTAACCCGTCAGCCATGAGAACAAAGAGAAAGGGGGAGAGGGAAACTCTTTGATGGATACCTCTAAAGGGATGAAAAGGTATTGAAGGAATTCCATTAACAAGAATTGGAAAGAAAGTGGAGGATATTAAGCTCATGACACATCTAACCCATGGAGGAGAGAAATTGAAGGCTGATAGCATTTTTTGAATATACATCAAACTCAATTTATCAAAATCTTTAGAGAGGTCAATTTTGAGTAGCATATCTGCTTTTTTATGGTGCTTTAGGGAATGAATGATCTCATGGGTGAGAATGATGCCATCTATCATTTTCGTTCCTTCAACATACCCCAATTGTTTTGGCGAGATGAGCATGGGAAGTAGTAGTTTCAGTCGAGAAGAAATGACTTTGGAGATGACTTTATAGCTAACATTGCAGAGGGCTATAGGCCTGAATTTGTCTGGAGTAAGAGACTTCTCTTCTTTGGGGATGAGAGATATAAAATTTGCATTTAAAGAGGGAAGCATCCAATGGAGGGTTCTAGATTATTCCACTACTTGCCAGACTTCATCGTTGATTAAATCCCAGAATTTATGAAAGAAGTTTTAGGTAAAACCGTCTGGTCTAGGTGCTTCTCCTTCCTTGAGCTGATGCATGGCAGAGTCGACTTCCTGTAGAGAGACTAGACGAATGAGTAGTTGATTATGTTCATCTGTTATCACCTTCGGGATGTGCTGGAGAATCCTTTCTATAGCTCGTTGTCTATTAATTTGAGGTTCTTGATGAACTTCTTTGAAGTGATTGAGGAGCTCTTTTTCAATATCATCATGTTCTTCCAGCCTTTCTCCCTACTGATTCTAAATTTGGGTAATAATGTTATGCATTCTCCTATGTATAGTGGTGCGGTGAAAGAATTTTGTATTCCGCTTTCCCTCTCTTAGCCATATTGCCCGGGATTTTTGTTTCCAGAGGATTTCCTCTTGATTTTCTCTTTTTTCTATCTGATTCTGAAGGTTCTTTTCCTGTTCTAAAAGTGCTTCAGTCCTTCCTTCAGTAATGATGGTCTGCTGGATTTCTCCCATTTCTTGAGCTAAAGCTTTTTGAGCTTGAAAAATGTTTCCAAAGGTGGCATGAATCCACTGCTTGATGTGCATTTTGAGATGTTTGAGTTTTTGCTGGAATTGAAACATTTTTGATCCTGCTGGGGGAATGAAGCTTTTCCATGCCGAATGGACCAGATCACTGAAGTTTGGATGAGTCAGCCATAAAGCTTCAAAGAGGAAGGGTCTTCGAGTGGTTTTTCCAAGTCTTTTCCATTGAAGCGAGATGGGCTAGTGGTCTGGTCCAGTAAGAGGAAAGATTGAGGCTGAGAAGTCCCCTCCAAGGTGGATGGCATTGTTTGAAATCAGGAATCGATCCAGCAGGGAGGCAATTTGCTGGGAGCCAGATCTTTTGTTATTCCAAGTATAGATTACATTGTTAAAAGGAAGATCAATGAGCTAGTTGGTTTGGATGAAATCCTTGAAGTGATAGATTTCAATGTCCAGTTTGATTCGACCCCCTGTTTTTTGCTCTAATTTAGTGATCATATTGAAGTCAGCCCCAGTTATCAAGAGAAGGTGGATTTTGGTGGAATTAAGCAAGGTTAGCATATTCAGAATTAATGACTTGTTCACTGCTTCCTGGGGAAAGTAAACATTGGTGAGATGACCATGCACATTGGTCCCGATGATATGGAAAGTAGCTTGTATGAAGTGATGGGTCACATGGATGTTTGTGAGCATGATAACCTTTGCATTCCATGCTATTGCAATTCCTCCTGAGCCTCCCAGAGCATCCACTGCTACTGTTTGACTACCTAGCCAAGCTCTTGTGAGAATGGTGCCAAGCATGGTACTATTACATTTAGTCTCTTGCATGAAGCAAATTTTTGGTTTCTCCTACCGTATCATGTTTTTAATCATTTTGTATTTCCCAAGACTATTTAGCCCTCTTAAATTCCAAGATCTGAGCTTCGTTATTCAAGGTTGAGGAGTGGCCTACAGTGCTTTGTTAATTTGGAGTATCTTCCTGATTCCACCAGCATTTCCCCAATGAGGATAGTTCTTTGTAAATCTGTCTTTCTCCCCCTTTTCTTGGTATATTTGGGTAGATTATTCCTGTCCCAATGACTTCCTGGTTGGATTCCTAAAGTTCGCTGCTGATGTGCTCTAGATAAAATTACCTCTAGACTTTCTAGCTATCTTGCCGGGATTTTATCAATTTTTTTTTTCTTGCAGGCTTGCTCAAGGCCAAATATATCCAGATCTCCTATGTCTATACATTCCATCTCTTCTTCCATATGCTTGGGTTCACTACTTTCCGCTGGGAAGTCAGCTGAAAGATTTGGTTTATGCATAAAAATGTCTATGTCCATGCCATTAGGTTTCCAAGTAGTGTCCATAACGGAGGAGGAGAGGGGAAGATCTTTGGTTCGCGAGGGTCATTGTGCAGGCTTTGAATTGGCATGAAGGGAGGCAAAGGGAAATTTGGGAGTCTCATCTAAATGTGTGGGGGGTTCAGAGGCCATTAATGCTAGTTGAGCCAGGATTTCGAAGCTGTTGCTAATTGAGGGAGTAGGGGTGCTGGCTGCGGGAGTTTTGGAGTGCATTTCATGTTTTTTGTGATTCCTTTTCCGATTGTTCACTTTTGTAAAACCATCGGTATCAGTTTGCTCAGAGGAGGTATTGGAGGAGGCATTTGCATTCAGTGGGCAGTCTCGGAAAAGATGCCCATGGGCGTGACGTTTCCTACATCTGAAAGGAACATGTTCATAATATATAGACTAGATCCATTCAAAATCATCATGATATAGACTTACCGAATCTGGAAGAGCTTTGCTCAGATGCACGTAGACACATATGTGGGTGTAGGAAGTGTATCTTCTGAGTTTTGTTTCCTCTACTATTTTTATGAACTCCCCCAGGACCTTTAAAATGTCCATTAGTGATTCTTCATCCCATTATTCCAAAGGCAGGGAATATAACCTGATCCAGACTGGTGCCCAGCTCAGATCTTCTTTGTCCAGATTGAATCTTTCGATCCAGTCTCTCAGGTACAGGCCTGCAGCATTAAAGAAATAGGGGCTGCCATCGATAACCCTATTTCGGTCTTCTATACAGTTAAATACCACTGTGAAAAACCCTTTTGGTCCCACCTGCAGGGTGATATGCCCTTTGGGTTTCCATTTGGCTGCAATCCATCCCTACAATGCTTTCTCCGTTGACCAGAACCCAATAAATTTCCCAATGAGAGCTGGTCTTTCATGAACTAGATTTGGGTATTGATTCTTTGACTAGATAATTCAATCTTTGTTCATTTTGCTGCCACATGTTTGCAGGTTGCAAAGGTTGCTTTGGGAGCCTCATCATTTCCTGTCGTGTTTCACGACCCGCTCTAGGGCGTTGCCTCTATTCCTTGTGGTTCTTTCTGTGTTTCATTATTGTTCTGGTTTGCCTGCTTTATCGCGATGACAAGCGGGTTCGATGCAGAGGCCCCATGAAATCTATTCTTAGTCGGAGGTGCATTGTTCTCAATGGGGGAGGCTCAGAGTCCCCGGCCAAAAGGGACTCCATGATGGTTGTACTATTCACTGGCGTATGCAGTCGCCAGGGGTTGTAGTAGGTTTGTAGCAGTTGCGCCATGCTCAGAGGAGATATCCATTGCAGGGACTGACAAAACCCTAATCTGTTGCGGAACTCCAGAGCCCCATATCCGTCCTGAAGATAATTTTTATTAGAAGGAGAATGTGCACCTTTCAAACATTAAAAAGATGAATTTGACTCCATAATAAGATACATAATTAAAATAAGAATAACTATTTCCATTCTTGAAATAAATTTCAATTGTTTATTTATATTTTAAAATATTTTGTAAAAATTAAATTCATACCATCCACCTAAACTCTATGAAGAAATAAAAATATTTATTAACATGATAATGTAGGGATAATGAGCTAACAACATGCTCTCCACACTATGAGATATTGCTCAATGCTCGCCACAATATCAGATTTTGCTCAACTGAGGAACGACACATATAGATGCATCTAACTGAGTAAGGACACATATAGATGCATCTAGGAAGTTGGTTACTCAAAACAACAACAAGAAAATAAAGACATGTTGGCAGTATGGCTTGTAGAATATCAACATTCAAAGTTCTTTAATATTGATAATTGTAAGATCTAGACAATGAATTAATATAGGCATGACTTAGAAATTTGAGGAGAAGACATGGTGGAAAAATTTTACAACAATTCATATATCCCACATATATAATGTTTTATGAGATCCAACAAATTCCATACTAGCAGATTATTGTTGAGAAGATCTCTCAACTAACTTCAACAATTAAGAAACCTAATCTACTAATATAATAATGTAAGAATTATTTCTAATTCCCTCCCTTAACGCTTACATTACAGAATAAACATTACAAATATTGATACAAGAACCAGAAATTATAGTTCACATATAAGTCACATCTATCTGCTATGGTCTTCAATTGCACTTCCACCCACTCTGAAATCTCATGGACCACGCTCTTTTTCCACCACAATGTTTGAACTTCCTACTTGACTCATTTAAGGTACAATTATCTCTCACCATTTTGAAGTACTTGTAATATTGACATACATTATTTTTCCATATTACATAGCTTGTTGTAGTTTTCAAGAAAAAACGCTCAAGTAACTAAATCATCATATGGAAACATTTCCATGTGTCGATTCACATAGCTTGCTGTATCCGAAAGTTTTCTAGGATAATTGCTAGAGTACTCAATGTCTTCAAAATCTTATAATGCAACTAAAATTTCTTTACATATAAGGATCTCATGAAAAATAAATTATAAATGACGTTCTTAAAGCCCATAGCATAACAAGACCTATCAACATATGACATACTCATATAATCAAATTAGTGATATGTTCTCGCAACACCAAAGAACATTAAGAACCACTAATTTAAATTATCTATCACTATTTAGTAATTGGTTATGCACTTTTTACAAATATAATGAAAAACTACACAAATCCAAAATCAATAACCATGAAACTATATATTATCGTCTGAGCATAAACAAGTCTCCTTGTTCCTCCTTCATACATCCATTAAAAAATTATAGATAACTTTGTACACCACTTAATCCACTAAAAAGGGCTTGCACAATGTGTCTGGAAAAAAAATGAACACGTAGCCTCCAACTCTTTACAGAACACATTGAAAATAATAATTAAATTCCCTTACCAACCAAATGACTACTTCAACAATCTCCCAACACACAATTTTATCCCTAGTCTTCCTATTCTAATTTAAGATATAGGTCTCCATACTCATTCCTGACCTCTTGAATGTTTCGTGCTCATCAGATATTCTTAGGAAAATTTTGTGATGAAGCTCACATAAGAGGAGAAATGTAGTTTCATATTTTTGTATGGAAATGGTTGTGTGGACAAGGAATCTTGAGAAATAAATGATGTAGTAATAAAATGAACTTGTGTTTAGTCCCACTGATTCATAGTTATAGGGAGTACAAATAGCTTGTAACTCTTTCCCATCACCCATAGTTTTAGAGAAACATATTTATGTGGATTTTGAATTTGGCCATTTATTTTCTCTAAATCTTCAATTCCTTCAATATTACATCATTTTTTGGACACGTTCTAGATGTTTTCTATGAAGGGGGGCCGTAATTTAAAAGGAATTTGAGCATAGATCCCATTAATAGATCAATCAAAAATTGAGAGAGAGTTGCTACCTTGGAGGGAGAGGACTTCTACAGACACACTTAGATTTGTGGAGACTTTCATATAGAAACAAGAAATAAAATAAGTAGATTATAGTCAATGAATTTGACTACCATTGAATTATCCAAAAAAATTTCCAATGGACCTCCATGAATTTGCTCAACAAATAACAACAATGGCAGCTCCTATCATAGTTTCTTTGAATTTTGGATGATTCCACTTGACTAATTATACATCCTCCCTGATAAAGGGTGGAGAGTATCATTTATTGTTTCCAAGTCCTCGCATGTGGAAAGACATAAAAAAGACAAATACCAAATCGAACATTGTAGGAATAAAAAGCTAAACTCTTACACATTAACTAATCTGTATAGAATCCTCAAATTTCTTCCATATTCCTTGGCCCTGCCTTGAGGGAGTCAAAACCATATGGGATCCGATACCAAATAATAAATTTGAGGAGAAAACATGGTGGACAAATTATACACAAAACAAGTCGTATATCTCAATTCAAAACAAAAATACATCCCACATATATAGTTCTCTTTGATATCCAACACATTCCAAACTAGCAGATTATTGATGAGAGGATCTCTCAACAAACTCCAAAAACCAACAAACCTAATCTTCCAATATATTAATGTAAGAATTATTTCTAAGTGTATAAAGCCACATCCAACTGATAGATATGGGTAGAGTCTAGACATGATACTAGGTCATAGAAACAAAAAAGTGTATTTATTAAACATCATGGATGGTTTGGTATTTCAATTTACATATCTATGTCTCCAAGTTGAATGAACTAGGTCAATGCTTTTGTAATAATATTTATATTTTAGACTAAAATAAAACAAGTAATTCCCCCTAAGGGTGAAACGATACACCGAAGGAATAGAATATTTGGGAAGATAATGAAAAAATAAATCACTATAATAGCCCTGCTGAAAATTCCATCTAATAAAGTAAATAAATGAAAAATAAGACCATGGGTAAGGGACACGTATTCCAAGCTGAATGTTGGGAAAAGATATCCTATTGGGCATCATTGGATGTGTGTTTTTGGGTAAGGAAATTGGAAAAGGCTGAGGCAAAGACATTAAAAAAGGCCTTTTTGGCACATTTATTTATGAAAATAAAGAAAACTATAAGAAAAGGAAGGTAAAAGGTCACATGTTTCATATGAGGAGGAAAATGAAGGAAAATAATGGAAAATGAAGAAAATAGAGGCCTCATTCATAAAAATACTTTTGAGGATCAGTTGGAAGGCTCTTAGTTAGTGTAAAAGCTCTTGGCTCAAGCTTAATCAGTGTTAACCTTTTGTGAGTTCCAAGTTTGGAGCTCTCTCATTATTCTCTCTCTCTCTCTCACTCTTGATCACTTAGAGTTTTCTCGGAGTACTCTAGCTTTGGATCAAGGAAGGAAAAGAAAGGAAAGGGAAAGGAAGGAAAACAAGGATAAATAAGGAAGAGAAGAATCAAGCAGCTTCAGCATGAATACTTGCAGGTAACCTTTTGCATGTGTGATTTCCTAGCTGGTTTCGAAATGCATGGATTTGCTTGTTTGTGTATGTTTCTCTTGTTATCGGTGTCTTGGTTTTATCGGGTTATGATAATGGTTTTCAACCTAGCCTTTCCTTTTTCTATATTCCATGTTTTTGGGACATTTATTTCACTTTTGAGCTTTGGTTTTCTGGATTGATTTCAGAATCTGAGGTGGAGGTGGTCTCAAGGTTCATTCCCAAAGGCCTAGGAATCCCTTGACCAGTTTTGGTGGGATACATGGTAAATCCTAAGGGAGAAGTCTCGGTTTAGGGCCTAGTGATCTGGGTTTGGATTATAGTAAAGCCTGAGAGATTGTTCTCCGTTAGGGCCTAGTGATCTGGGATTGGATTGCGGTAAATCCTGAGAGACAAGTAGACAAAAAATTACTCAAGGATAGAGATGGATTTTGGATGGCATTCCAATTTTAGTTTGGTTGTGATCGGAGCATCAGTTTTGGTGTACAATTTGGTGAGGGTGGAGGTGGTTTAACCTCTAGATTCCCTTGGTTTTTCTTATATTGGTTGTTCTATGAGATCCGAAATTCATGCTTGGAATATGGCATATGGGTGACTGGTTGAAAGAGTGACTTGGTTCAGCCATGCTTATGGTCAGGTGGTACGTGGAAGTCCTGAACCTGGTTGGATTTTCCTATGAGTAATAAAAGCTAAGTTCCCTTACTTTTTCACTTTTTTATATGTGGATTTAATCTCTGATATTTATACGGTTTAATGTTGGTTATAAGCATGGTTATGTGATTGGTTCATGTCATGGTTATTTCATGTATTTATTTGTAATTGTTAAATCGATGGATGCAAGACCTAATTGAGGATATAATGGTTCAATGGAGAAGGAGGTGATCCTTCTGGCTATGTTTCATAAGTTCTTTCAGTCATTTATGCTTTGTCTTGCATCCTAAACCTGTAGGTTACATTGATGCCAAGTGTTTGACATAATGTTAGTCCTAGTTGGGGATGCTCGAGCCTAGTCTTGAGGTTGATTTTTTATTTATCAACATTGTTATCATGTCTTTGATCGATTCTGAAGGTTATAACAAGTTTTGGGTAGAGGCCGGGATTTTGGGCTAGAAAAGTGGCTCAAATCTGGGGGTCGATGCCATAGGTGTGGTGAGAAAAGTCCACAGTCACTGGCATAGAGGCCTATGAGATCGACTTTGAGTTGTTGGTCACTGTCTTCCCTATAACATGAAAGAAACTTTAGGTTAAGAAGCTTAAAACATTAGTGGGTCCTAGGGACAGGATGTCTAAGTGGCTGGCATGTCTTGTGGGGGTGTAATTGTTGATGTGGATGGTTTTGGTTGATGACTTCCATAAATTCCATTTCCTTAAGGTCAACAAGGAGATTGAATCCATTATAGTAACCTCTATCATCACATGTTTGCCTAGTTGGTTGGCTGCTTGGGTGGACCTAGGAGGAGGGGTTGTTATAGAGTGGAATCAGATCATGGGTGCACTCTCCTTGGGTGAAGGTGCTTGGTCGTGCATGCATCTCAGTTGCATGTGTGTCTCTTACACTTTCATTTCATGTGCTTGTTGCATTGCATAATGACTAATCATGATTATAGCAAGGTTGTCATGAGGAACTTGATTTGATTTTGTGGAATGCGTCTTCATGAGTATGTGAATGGTTACATATTGTGATATTTCACTTACATGTTGTTGTGTGTATCTTGATTACATACTTGTATGTTAAGTTTCATTCTTAGTTGTTTGATTACATGTATCATTCTTGTAGGTTGGTTACAATAATTTATTTATTATGCTCGACTACATGCGTTCATGCATAAGTGTAGTTGATTAGGTATTGCTTATGCATGTTGATGGTTGCATATGGCAATGTGTACAATGGAGTAATGGTTGTTGTCATGCAGGAGGTCATGGTTTGTGAAGTTGACATCGCCATGCATTGATGACTGGACTCTAGCTAGAATGACGTGTCTATGCTTTCCTACTCATGTGTTATATGTCTATATGCAGTTGTCATGCATGAATGGTCTTAGTTATAGTTATGAATGAATAGTAGGTAAAAACTACCTTGTGAAGTCATGGTCTACAATTTAGGTCATCAGGGTGATATGAGTATGTTATGATGCTAATGTGTCGGCTGAGATAGAGCAGGAGATGCAGATCATCATAATGAGGTTGCAACATTGGACTTTGGGGTAAGAGAAGATCATCATACAAGTATAGTATGTTTGGAAAGCAGGTATGTAAGTCAAGGATTTTTATATGCATTAGGTTTTGGTACATGTCTTTTGATGTTATGGTTACATACATGATCAATGATAGTTGGTTAGTATAGTCATATGCACATGTGTCATATAGTCAAGAATGATAATATGTTGTGTTTGTATGCATTGTTATTGTTGTTTTATGTTAGATAACCTGATGATTATGTTATTGTTATTGCTGAAGTATCTTATATGTTAAATTGTTGTTGTTAAATGATAGTTAGCTTCGTGATTAGGGTTATAGCATTTATACCTTGATGTTATACGTATCACACTAAGTTGGATTGGACTATGCAGATGGTTAGGGTTACTGTTAGGCCCCTATACTACTAGTGTAACCCCTAATTGTTATTAGTACAACCCACTTATTATATTGATGTACCCATGTAGTGCCCATATTGTTACTATTGTGCCCCATAGAAGCCCGCTATTGTTATTATTGTGCCCTTACATTATTATTGTCATGTAGGCTCTGATTATGTTATGACCCCTTAGACTCCTATATATAGAGAGGAGGTATTTTCATTTGTATCATCAAAGAATTGTTCATTTATGTAATGTAAAGGAGGTTTCTCCCTCGAAGAGGCTGAATTCTAAGGCATTGATCTATCTTTTCTATCTTTTCTTGAGCTGGTTTCATAACATTTGGTATCAGAGCTTTGGATTCTAGGGTTTCGCTGCTCCAAACAGGTCAGCGTGGCATTGTCACTATAACTTTTTTTCTGTGACGTTTCAGAAGTCACCAAAAACACCCATTTGAGAAGAAATCACTCTGAATCTTGGGTCCGAATTTCAGAGCTTTTCGCGCTCTATTTGCGGAGATATGATCTGAGGAAGTTGGGCTTTTTGCAGACTCCTAAATTACATTCCAAACAAGTGACCTAGGGAGAATCGTCATAACTTTCTCTCTGAGCATCAGATTGAATTTTCGTAAGAAGGTACAGAAAGAGGACAAATTGTAGTTTCTTGTATATAGTTTTTAGAGGTAAAAGTCAAAACAGGGACACGTGGCATGTCATACAAGTTCGCTCTACTGAATTAGTCTATAATCAGGTCACTGTGGAAGATTTGGCATAACTCTTCATTGGAGAATCCAATTGGGGTCAGATTGGTGGCATTGGAAAGAGGCCACAGAGGACTAATGCAGGTTGTAGTTTCAAAACTTAAAGATATGAAAGTACAGAGTTAGAGTCATTTCAAGATCGAGCTCCTAAAATCAAGAAAAAGCAAGATGAGGAAGTTTGATGGCAAGGATCCGGTAAATTGGATACGTCAGATGGAGCAATATTTTGATCTACATGGTGTACCACTGTTACAAAGGTATGTATTGCATCTTCATATTTAGAACTGGATCAATTTTTATGGTATAAAGGGCTTTGTTCTCGTAAAAAA